>JBBPBX010044821.1:0-27285 GCA_038048925.1 Garcialebias charrua
AAGTTTGGTCTGGTAGGCGGGGTGCTCAGTTCTGTTGACGGGGTGGCGCACCCCGCTTGTATAATGGTAGGGGAAACACTGAATGATGGGTACATGGGAGTCCAGATGTGAATTCAGGTCAGGTGTGTGGTCTTGATGAGAGCAGGTCTGTCCATCAGGTCAGGTGTGTTTTCCTGTTTTGGCAGCAGTCATTGATGTGGATACATGACAGGGTTAGGCACAAGGTGGTGACGCACAGGTGATGATGGAGAGGAGCTGCAGGAGGATGGTGAGGAGAGAGCAGAGGACACAGGTCTGCCCATGACGTCAGGTGCCAACAGGTTTTGTCTGTTGAAAGAGACACAAACATGAACATGTGAAGTTAAAGCAGGGTCATGACCTGCAATAAAAACAGAAAACACCGACAGAAAACAAGTTCAACTCACTGTAGGCACAAGGTGGTGACGCACAGGTGATGATGGAGAGGAGCTGCAGGAGGATGGTGAGGAGAGAGCAGAGGACACAGGTCTGCCCATGACGTCAGGTGCCAACAGGTTTTGTCTGTTGAAAGAGACACAAACATGAACATGTGAAGTTAAAGCAGGGTCATGACCTGCAATAAAAACGGAAAACACTGACAGAAAACAAGTTCAACTCACTGTAGGCACAAGGTGGTGACGCACAGGTGATGATGGAGAGGAGCTGCAGGAGGATGGTGAGGAGAGAGCAGAGGACACAGGTCTGCCCATGACGTCAGGTGCCAACAGGTTTTGTCTGTTGAAAGAGACACAAACATGAACATGTGAAGTTAAAGCAGGGTCATGACCTGCAATAAAAACAGAAAACACCGACAGAAAACAAGTTCAACTCACTGTAGGCACAAGGTGGTGACGCACAGGTGATGATGGAGAGGAGCTGCAGGAGGATGGTGAGGAGAGAGCAGAGGACACAGGTCTGCCCATGACGTCAGGTGCCAACAGGTTTTGTCTGTTGAAAGAGACACAAACATGAACATGTGAAGTTAAAGCAGGGTCATGACCTGCAATAAAAACGGAAAACACTGACAGAAAACAAGTTCAACTCACTGTAGGCACAAGGTGGTGACGCACAGGTGATGATAGAGAGGAGCTGCAGGAGGATGGTGAGGAGAGAGCAGAGGACACAGGTCTGCCCATGACGTCAGGTGCCAACAGGTTTTGTCTGTTGAAAGAGACACAAACATGAACATGTGAAGTTAAAGAGAGTCAGAGAGTCTTTATTGTCATTTGCACAGCATGTGGTACATGAGATGAAAACGAGATTATGTACACGAGGTCCCAGTTACATCCAACAACAAATGAAAGAGAAAAACAGTAATAACATCTAGAACTAACTAAGAAAAACATCAACTAGTAATACACTAAGCCTAATATAGTGGGAATAAACAGCAGCACGAACATGAGTTTGTATGAGCAGATGGTCACAGATGAACACAGCAACAAGAAAACAGATCAGCATCAGTATGATGTGATATTTTGCAGTGTTTATTTTTATTTTTATTTATTCATGAGTCTAACAGCCTCAGGGTAGAAGCTGTTCCTCAGTCTAGTGGTTCTACACTTGATGCTCCTCAACCTCCGTCCTGAGGGGAGTGGGGCAAAGAGTGAGTGTGCTGGATGAGTGAGGTCTTTCATGATGCAGGTGGCTCTTTTCCTGCATCTGAGAAGCTCAGTCCTCGCCTCGTTCTACAGGTGTGCAGTGGAGAGCGTCCTGTGCTCCAGCATCAACGTGTGGCATGGAGGCTGCACAGTTGCAGAGAGGAAAGCTCTACAAAGAGTGGTGAAGGCTGCACAGAAGTCTGTGGGAGTCAGTCTCCCCACCATCACAGACATTTACACCTCCAGATGCAGAAAAAGAGCCACCTGCATCATGAAAGACCTCACTCACCCAGCACACTCACTCTTTGCACCACTCCCCTCGGGACGGAGGTTGAGGAGCATCAAATGTAGAACCACTAGACTGAGGAACAGCTTCTACCCTGAGGCTGTCAGACTCATGAATAAATAAATAATAAAAATAAACACTGCAAAATGTCACATCATGCTGATACTGACCTGTTTCTTGTTGCTGCGTTCATCTGTGACCATCTGCTCATGTTCGTGCTGCTGTTTATAATGATGTTTTTCTACTACATTAGGGCTTAGTGTATTACTAGCTGATGTCTCTCTTAGTTAATCCTAGATGTTATTATTGTTTTTCTCTTGCATTTGTTGTTGGATGTAACTGGGACCCTGTGTACATAATCTCGTTTTCAACACATGTACTACATGCGGTGCAAATGACAATAAATTCTCTCTGACTCTGACTCTCTGATCTGGAGGTGTAAATGTCTGTGATGGTGGGGAGACTGACTCCAACAGACTTCTGTGCAGCCTTCACCACTCTCTGCAGAGCTTTCCTCTCTTCAACTGTGCAGCCTCCATGCCACATGTTGATGCTGGACATTTTAAGACTAAAAAAGACCAGATTATCATAATGGAGGAAAAATAATGTGATCTTTCCCAATTAAAAAATAAAATAATGAACTATGCAGGTCTAGGTAAATTATTTTAATTGTGGAAAAATTAAATATCATACTTTGAATAAATAAAGTTAACTTATGTTTTACTCCTTCTATTAGTTCTAGTATTCACACATTTGCAAAGGAAAAGACAGGAAAAACTGCTAAAACTAGCCCTTTTTGTTGTTATAAGAACAAATAAAATTCAGTTTAAAGTTATTTTTGATCAAAGCTTGGAAGAGCCACTGCTGAGGGACCAAAGAGCCACATGTGGCTCCAGAGCCGCAGGTTTCAGACCCCTGCAAAGTCCAGAACCCCTTACATTTTAAGACAGGTTTACAAGAAATCTAAAATAACTACCTATCAGCCACTTTCAAACCAGTTATGTGATCACAATCTTTCTTTGTGCTTGACAGATTTTTCATGCTGATGACATTGATTGATGACAACTTGGAGACAAATAAAGAGGATTCAATCCTAAAGATTCACAAAGGGACACCTCTGCTGTGTTACTATGAACAGTTTAGCACCACCACGACCAAAGTCTGGCACTCATATTAGCCTGCCTGTGTGTCTGTTAGTAAAATATCTCATGTACCAGTAAATCTTTAATGAAACTGTCAGAAAGTAATTGACTCTCAAGACCTCTCAAGACCTCGTGAATGAGATATATCTTCCTTCAGCCTCTACAAAAACAGTATGTTGCTGAAATACTAGCCTGGCCCTCGCCTTCCTGCACAGCTCCGCTCAATTCTCATTTCCCTTCACTGCACAGTCTGGGACTTTACCCGCCCACAAGGATTTGTCCAGTAGATTTTTGTTCGGACCAATCAGAGAACAGAAGGGGCGGAGTTTTGGACCCTAACCCACGCCCCCACCTGTCCCAGCGCGCAGAGCCCTATAAAAGGCTCTGCCAGCGCTCAGTCAGCGAGCAGCGGCATGTTCTCATTCAAAAGATGCAAAGCGATGCAGATATGTGACACAAATTTATTAATTTCCCCTTCTTAATCCCTTATCTGGAGTTTTCTTTTGGTTTTTTCCCCCAAAAGTTAAGTAATCGCTCCTTCTCCTCCACCCTCCTGCTGAGTAAAATGAGAGAGACAGCAGGCTCAATTCGTTGCTGTAAAATGAACACGGAAATGCCTCAGGTTGTCACGAGAAATAAACTCGGGTTTTAGTTGCTGAGCGAGTCCCATCAGATTTTCTGGTGTTTTGGTGAGCTGGACCAGCGATCCATGGTTTGATTTTATTGTATTAAAACGTTTTATAACATATGATATAAACACAGAATTTGCGCAGCAAGAGAAACGCTGCAGAGGGGGCGGAGCAGTTGTCAGTCAAGTTCAGCTGCTGAACTTCAGCAGAGGGGGGTGGCTGAGGGGAGGGAGCAGAATGGTTTCCCTGTTCAAATTATCCAATGGTTTTGTTCCTAATCAGAGGCCAACGCCTCCAGCAAGAAACGGTTTTCAATGGGAAAATTCCAGACCCTTGTGTGAAGCGAAGTGAAGCACAGGGTATGGTTTCAACCAGGCTACTGAAATACGTATTTAAAGTAAATTAGTATTTCAGCCTGGCTGCGGTTATTGTTCTGCTGGCTAGCAGACGCAAACAACGAGAGGATGCGGGGCCTGTCTCTTTGAAAAACCATCCAGGAACTAAGCCAAAAAAATAAAAAATAACTCGTAGCATACAGTATATGGCTTATTTAAACGCTAGAATAACCTAACCTGCAGTGTTTTACTTGCCTCAAATTATCTGCCTCAGCAGCACACAGACCCGTTTTAGCTCGTTGTTAGCTTAGCTTTTAGCAACAGCAGGTTTTGTTCATTCATGTGAACAGAGCTAAAACAGCTAGCAAATAAAGAAAACAGAACCGACCTTCAACTTCCAACTGAATGTCCAGTCGTCGTCCAGAGTCAGACCAGTCGACGTCTAATAAAAAGCAAGTTTTACGAGCGCTGAATACAACAGCTTCTTGTCCAACAGATAACAGGAAATAGCTACATTTGAACGAAGCGCGCGAAGCGTTGATTGGTTGGATATGATGACATGCTACTTCCCTCGATAAACAAGAGTGGCGTTGATTGGTTAGGACAAAGTTCACATGCAACCTGATAAGCAAGAGTGGCGTTGATTGGGTGGGACGTAAATACCCTGATGCATGCTCAATAATAATAATAACAATATATATATATATATATATATATATATATATATATATATATATATACACAATATAAAAAAACAGCTCGAGCTGTTTCAAAAAACTGACAAAACGTTTAAAACAGAAAAATAAACCAGTGTGAAAATACTTTGTGTAAAGAAACTGGCATGGCAAAGGGAACGTTTGTTGAACGTTCTAAGAACGTTAGGTTAGAACGTTATATCTAGGTTTGTTCAAACGTTAGTCAAAACCTTCAAAGAACGTTCTAAGAACGTTAGGTTAGAACGTTATATCTAGGTTTGTTCAAACGTTAGTCAAAACCTTCAAAGAACGTTCTAAGAACGTTGTGATCTAACAGAACCATGTAAGAACCATATTAGAACGTTAGTTAACGTTCTCTGTTACTTGGGTGCCAGGACAATGATAAACACAGAGATACAGACTTATTTTTGATTTGATTTGATGTTCATTCATTCATTTTAAAAGAACAATACAAAACAGTTTCATCAGATACAAGGATGAATAGACTTTTAGCTGAATGGATGGATGGATAGACAGTTAGCTGGATGGATGATCTTTAACAAGTTCTAAAATCATTAAAATTTAACCTCAGCTTGTGCCTCTGACCCAACAGAACCTCAGCAGCAGCAGAAACCTCTGTGGTTCTCTGACTTCATCAGTCTGCAGGACTTCATCAGTCTCTCTCCTGGTTCTGGAGGAGTTCTGACCCACTCTTCTTTCCATTGTTGCTTCAGTTCTTTGAGGTTTCTGCTCTCTGAAGGTTTCAGGTTCAGGTTCTGGACTCTGACTGGGCCGTTGATTTGATTTGATGTTTATTCATTCATTTTAAAAGAACAATACAAAACAGTTTCATCAGATAGAAGAATACAAGTAGGATAAAATGAAAGGAGCAGAAAGAAGATGAAATCTTATTATATCTGCCCCTTATTTATTTCACAGTTTGTTCAACCAATGATAACCTTCAAACTACATCACAAAATGAATAAATCTACTAATTTATCTAACTGTAATACTGTACACAAACACACTAAGCTACATCATATATAGTTTTTGAGCAAGTCCTTTTCGACCTTTTTCTTAAATGTATACAACTCAAACAACTTACTGTATAACAGTTCATGCACCGCTAGTTGGCAGTGTAGTGCAAATATTGCATAACTTGCTGCTACCAATTGTTGAATTTAATTAGCGGATTAGAATTAGCTTCCCCTAATTTTCATAAGACATTAGTGCTTTTGAAATTGCGGACCTAAATAAATTAATTAGTGCTTTAGAAATAGCGGAACTAATTTTTGGATTAGCGTTGCCCACCACTGCAAATGATTTACCATTGTCTGGTTAATAGGAATGAAGTAGGGGTGGTCCTGAAAGAAAACTTTGCAAAGAATGTATTTGAGGTGAAAACAATGTCAGTAAAGTTTATGTGTCTGATGGGAGAAGTCGAAGGTCAGATGCAGAATGTCAGTGGTTTTGCTCCACAGGTTGAATGTGATGTACAGAAGAAAGAGAAAATCTGAAATGATCAGACAAAGTAATAACAAGTATTCCCTGAGAAAGTGGTGATGGAAGCAGACTTGAATGAACACATTGGTAAATGAAACAGTGGAGATTAGGACATGATGGGCAGGTCTGGTATCAAGGAAAGGAGCCAGAAAAGACAAATGGTAATGGATTTTGCCAAGAAAGTGTTATTGGTTGTAATCAACACCTATTTTCAGGATGGAGTACCGTTTCAGGAGTAACTTGTAACAAAACGGTAGCAGCAAACATCAAACAATAAAGTTTACAAGACAGTTGTGAGACCAGCTATGGTGTATGGTTTTGTAGTATTAGGGAAGGGTCAGTTTTAATACTGACCTCTTTACCTTAATTAATTTACTTATTCAGATTGAATAGTAATTTCACGGATTCTTTTCTTTTTCAGTTTACCCAATATTTCTGTGATCTTTATGATGGATAAATAAACAGAGCTATAGAGTGACAATGGACATTGACTTAGTTTGGTATGCCAGGCGACACTACCATTTATTTAAAATAAATCAACTAAAATCAACACCATTACACTTGATTGACATGATTTCACTTTCTTTCAATTTAATACGTCAGCACACTTAAATTCAACACAACAGACTTCAATACTGGATGTTAACATATTTAGTCTGTGGGCTCTTTAGCTTAAAATAGTTTCCAGCTTAGATTGAGAGGGAAAAGAGAGGAGGAAAGATTTAAGAAGAATTGGGAGGTTAAGAGAGGAAGTTTATCTTGCATTTATGAAACCAGATGACACTCTTCCGTACGCGTCCAGCTAAGATATCATCACACCTCCAGCAAGCAAACAGCTGCTCCTTTACCTTAAGACGTCCGCCTTGGTTCTGGTAAAGAGCTGTGATCAGCTTTAGACTGACGAGTCGTCGGTCCCGCAAGTCCAAGCTGGACTCCACGCGTGTTTACCTTGTCGGTGTCGGTGATACTCGCTTTCGTCGGCAGAAGCCGTGGCAGTCGTGGCTTTTTGGCTCAAGATAATTTATTCCAGGAAGGAATAACAAAGTTTTGAGCTTACGCTCATTCGACGTGGACTCATAACAGCAGGTTATCAGTCCTTAGCTGAAGACGAAGGTCGTTAGCTCTTGACCAAACGTACCCCAGCTCTTTGGGAAAGGTTCACATCTCTTTGAAGTTCCCCCAAACTCTGAAGCGTTTCCGCAAAAGTTAGAACTTAAAAGAGAATTAGAGAGGAGAGAAACTTGTCTCTTTTTCATTGGTCCACTTGTTATCACTATTCAAGGTGAAATTCAGCGCAGAGAAGGAAATTGTTTAGGAAAAGTATCTGAGTGAGAGACTTTCAGACGCTAGATGAGAGTTTTAGCTTAAACTCGACAAAAACAATTTCAGTGTAAGTCAGTTTGACATTTTAGCTGAACTTTGACACCTTTTCACTTGCAGAAATGACACATTGATGTTTCACATTTAAAGAATAACAGCATATAACATATATCATGAAAATGACAAAAGTTATTCTTTTGATTACATTAGAATAAAATCAAAGATAGAAATAGTCTCTTTTGATGACTATATTCTCAGATTACAACTAATGGAATGATTTTGTGGTAAATGTCTTGCTTTACTGAGCGGTCAGTAAAGGTCATCACTGGACAGTTCAAAAACCTTAGTTTGACCCTGGGTAGGTCCATTACAGTTTACAGATAGAGACATTAACAACTAAAGTGACAGAGCAGAATATGTTGAGGTTCTCCTTGGTAGTGACACAGATGGATATGATTAGGAATGAGATAAACAGTGGGACAGCACAGGTTGAAAAACTGGGAGACAAAATTAGAGAGGCCACACTGAGATGGTTTGGATATGTCCAGAGAAGGGACAGTGGGTACATTGGGAGAGGGATGTTAGAAATGAAGCTGCCAGAAACAAGAACAAACGAAGGCCATGGGGGAGTTATATGGATGTAGTTAGAGGGAACAAGGAGATGTAGTGAGGACAGAGGATGCAGAGGACAAAGTTACATGAACAAATATAATCAGCTGTGGCGTCCTCTGAAGAGTGAACTGCAGAAAGAAAAAATAACTTTCTCAGCTGCTGTATTTATGGAAGTATGGGTGTGGCGGTAAAAAAAACAACACAATTTAGCAAAACAGAAACATCTACAAAAACTAGATGCAAAGAAATTGTTTTTTTCAATATGGTCTAAAGCCTGGGAGTTTGCACAGAAAAAAATGTTGGTATTTATGTACACTTTATTTTGCACATTAAAACAGTTGTTGGGTCTAAGTACAGATGTTAAAATGTGCCCGACATGCGTCTGCCTGCAACCATCTTAAGCACAATGTATTCACTTCAGTTTTCAATTTTTGATGAAATTTTAAGTTTATGGTAAACTTTAAACCGAAGGTTTTATACAAATATTTGTTTCCAGTATCATACTTAATCCAGCAGTATGTAACTGGGATCCTGTATACATAATTATGTTCCATGACATGTACCACATATGGTGGAATGATAAATAAAGAACATTTAATCCTTGAATTCATGTTGATTTTTCATGCATTCTGTGTCTAACAATCAGACACGGGGAGATTTGGGTCTGAACAAAAAATAAATAAAGCTGATCATAAAATGGATACTTTTTGTTAGGCAAACATAACCTTAATTTGCGAGTTCTACTGTTCAGGACTCCGCTCTCTTGGAAGTGTAGGTGTAAAACTCAGTTTCAATTCTCTGTTTGAGCAAACCAGATCATGTCCAGTTTTGACCAAAAAATGTTTAACTTTAAGTTGGTAACAATGGTCACCTTCTTTTTTTTTTTGTAAAATGCCGTGAATGTATATGCCCGGCACTTTTAATCTAAATTAAAATTGCAACAATCAAACAATAGTATATATAGCCTACAACAAAATAAAAAAAATGCAGCACTTATAAAAATAGTTGTCAAACATGATTTGAACCTTAACCTTTTGTTACCAAATGTATTTGAAAAATGTATCCAAACATGGTAATGAACATTTGGGTGTGTCTGTTGCTACTATATATGTTTTGAAAAGGAGCTCTGCAGACACAAGGACCCAGCATTCTCTGTGCTGCTCAGACTGCAGTTTAATTACCAGGACAATTATTCACACAGGCGTTCAGGAGATCATTTCTGGTTCTGATAAATCAACATGAAGACACAGTGTTTAATAATAGTTGTCCTGCTGATGGCAGCTTGTCTGGTTGCACCCTTCGCTGAAGCCAGACGTGGTGGTGGTGGTGGTGGTGGTGATGGTGGTGGTGATGGTGGTGGTGGTGGAAGTAAGTTGATTTTTTTTTCTTTTGTGTTAATCTATAGCCCGTTTGTTTGTTTGTTTGTTTTAATAATCTAGAAAGACGCCCTCATTAACATTATGCCACCACTTCTTTAAAACCAGGGATGTGTCGAGGTTATTCATCTGGGAGATATTGCAGATCTGACTATGATTGCCGTCGCGGGTACTGCTGCCGTCATCGCTGCTACTACTGTAAGTCATGTTCCTATGAAATGTTACAAAATGTAGAAATAAACAACCAGGTTAAGTCAAGATACTGAATGTCCTACAGGTTTAGCTGAATAATGTGAACGTCCTCTGACAAAGCTTCCCTGTGTCATGACAAAACTATTAATAGGGTTCAAGATGAATCTGATGGGTCCTAGGATGGATTGAAATAGAATTTCTGAAATCACAATTTGATTTTACAATCAATTGACTTCTACTGTATGTTTGGTGATGGAGATTAGATTTTTACCTACAAGCCATCTCAGAGACAGATGTGTTTCCATCTACATGTTGGAGTGGTAGTAGTATAACATGGTGGTAGCTAAGACTCATGACATAATTCACTAACAGACAGAATCAACAGCAACTGTTAATGCCCAAATGATTAATTAATCAAAACAAATATTATACAAAGTAGTTTAATATCGTGTTGGTGATCTTACTCAGCTATGGCTACATCAAATTTATCTTCAGTATTTGTAAAACTGGCTGAGTTTGAGTCATTTTCATTTTGGATGAAGTTGTTAAACAGTGGCAGTCATCTTGAATAAGGTTAACTCCAAAACTTTATCAAATGTAGAATTACAGCCAATGATTATTTCATAAATATTTTTAAAAGCTGTAATGGTTCCTGAGAGCCCTTTCCATAAGCAGTGGGAGATAAAAACAGACTCCTCTCAAAACTCACATGTCAGAAAACATTAAAAAATTCAGGATTTAATAAAATAGTCATTAATAAGAATGTTAAATATATTAAGGTGAAGAAAACATTGTAAAAATTGTGTTCAGAAAATAAAAAAAACCATTCAAAATACTCATTTTTCTATCTTTTTTCTCAGCATTTCACACAGTTTTTGAACATTCTGAACATAACTTTGCAACTTTTTCATCACCTTAATATATTTAACTTTCTTATTAATGACTACTTTGTTAAATCCTGATTTTTTTTGTATGTAGTCTGAAAATATGTGAGTTTTGAGAGGAGTCTGTTTTTATCACCCACTGCTTCAGGGAAAGGGCTGTCAGGAACCACTACATCCATCCATTATCTTTTAACCGCTTCTTCTATTTTGGGTCACGGGGATCGCCAGTGCCCATGTCCAGCAATCACTGTGCGAGCGGCGGGGTACACCCTGGACGGGTTG
Source organism: Garcialebias charrua (assembly GCA_038048925.1). Lineage (NCBI taxonomy): Eukaryota > Metazoa > Chordata > Actinopteri > Cyprinodontiformes > Rivulidae > Garcialebias > Garcialebias charrua. The sequence goes on from JBBPBX010044821.1 coordinate 10,873, forward strand.
CAAGTCCATCACAGGAACCACTACAGTTTTTAAAAATATTTCTGAAATATTCATTGGATGTACTTCTACAGTTGAGTTTTGGAGTTAACCTCATTCAAACTGACTGTCACAGCTAAGCAACTTCATAAAAACCAAAAATTACTCAAAGGCAGTCAGTTTTAAAGATACTGAAAATAATTTTGGTGTGGAGTGATCCTCCACACCATGCAGATTTGGTAAAATATACTGCACTATTAGATGTAGTCATCAGTGCATGACACCCATACCAGGTGAGATTTGAATAAGATGATAAACGTCCTCATTTACTCTTTGCCTATAGATTCTAAAAGCATGGATTGTTTTTGTTATCTGTTTCAGATGGCCGAAATGGGTCCTGATTTTGAGGTAGAAGATGGTTTTCCCTCACTGTCATGAATGCTGATGGTGATTGCAGATGCGGCAAGAAGTGTTGGCTGAATAGATGTGACCACACCTACCAGCAACTCTTTTTTGTTTGTTTCTTAAATTAAAGACATATTGATTAAAATATCAGTACTTTGCTTATGTGTGTTTTTGCTTCAGTACCTTTGCTTCCTATGCCTATTTGTTCATTTATCTTTTAAAGGTATTTGACTATTTTGGCATTTTATTGACAAAATAGTCTGAACATCAAAGTAAAAAATAATTTGTAGTGAACTACAACAGTTTAATATGGGTTTTGGATACTTTTTTGGCATATTTTGTTTGTTCCCTTCTGCAGCGATTGCCACAGTGTGTAAACAGGTAGATATGGGAATTGTTTTAATCCAAAAGCCCTTCATGAAGCAACATGTGCTCAAACATGCAGCCCCAGTGTGGCATTGAACCACTGAACATTACAGTTTCTGGCTATGATTTTAGCTAATGTGCAGTAAATGTAGATGTAATTTATGTTGTTATTTTGGTAACCAGTGGAATTAAATTAACACTCTGGTCCAAAATGAACGCTATAGAAAAATTTTACCCATAACCTGGCCATCAGGAACTGGACACTGCCTGCAAATACAACTTGTTACTCGTCCACACCATATATTGTACACTGAAAAATATCCATGAGCATCCCCTAGCAGTGTGGATAAACAACAAACATATCTAACAAAGTTGTGTCATGTCCTCTAAACTGATTTGTCTTTCTTCTTTTAAGGTAAGGGTTGAAAGTTGAAAGCCGTCAGTGGGTATGCACCACAGGTTGAACATGATGTAGAGGAGAAAGAGAAAATTTGAAAGCAACTAGATGAAGTAATTGAGAGTATTCCCAGGGAGGAGAGAATGGTGATCAGAATACACATGCATGGACATGTTTGTGAAATAAAATGAAGACATGTGGAGGTGATGGACAGGTTTTGAAACAAGGAAAAGAAGCAGGAATAACAAATTGTGGTTCATTTTTCCAAGAGGATATGTCTATAGTCAACACATATTTTCTCAAGAGGGATGATAAAGGGGTGATCATTAATAAAGGAGGCAGGAGTAGACCAGTAGACTACATTTTGTGTAAAATAGGTCTACTGAGAGAGATTGCGGACTGTTGTAGCAGGGGAGATGTTCAAGTCCTAAATCTGCTCCAATGACCTCTCCAGGTTGGTTTTCTCAGAAAAGATCATGTTTTCTTTAGAATTAACAACAACTTTTTTTAAACACACAAATGTATGAACAAAAGAGAATTGTGAAAATTACATTCCCATACCTGACCTCTCCACAATTCTGATGTGTCTGGTCTGCGTTCACCCTTACAGACTACGTCTCTCCTCCCCCCATTTTTCCTCCAATCAGTCATCTCCACACATCCTTGTGACATTCCTGCTTTTCATTTATGTCCAATCAAACACATCCACACACTTCTGTAGTGGACCTACCCAGGGTCAAACTAAGGTTTTTGAACTGTCCAGAGATGACCTTTAGTGACCTCTCAGTAAAGCAAGACATTTACCACAAAATCATTCCATTAGCTGTATTCTGAGAACATTAGTCACCAAAAGAGACTATTTCTATCTTTGATTTTAGGCTGATGTGATCAAAAGAATAACTTTTGCCATTTTCATGATATATGTTATATGCTGTTATTCTTTAAATATGAAACATCAATGTGTCATTTCTGCAAGTGAAAAGGTGTCAAAGTTCAGCTAAAATGTCAAACTGACTTACACTGAAATTGTTTTTGTCGAGTTTAAGCTAAAACTCTCATCTAGCGTCTGTAAGTCTCTCACTCAGATACTTTTCCTAAACAATTTCCTTCTCTGCGCTGAATTTCACCTTGAATAGTGATAACAAGTGGACCAATGAAAAAGAGACAAGTTTCTCTCCTCTAAAATTCTCTTTTAAGTTCTAACTTTTGCGGAAACGCTTCAGAGTTTGCTGGGAGCTTCAAAAGAGATGTGAACCTTCCCAAAGGGCTGGGGTACGCTTGGTCAAGAGCTAACGACCTTCGTCATCCAGCTGGGACTGATAACTTGCTGTTATGAGTCCACTTCGAATGAGCGTAAGCTCAAACTTTGTTATTCCTTCCTGGAATAAATTATCTTGAGCCAAAAAACCACGATTGCCACGGCTTCTGCCGACGAAAGCGAGTATCACCGACACCGACAAGGTAAACACGCGTGGAGTCCAGCTTGGACTTGCGGGACCGACGACTCGTCAGTCTAAAGCTGATCACAGCTCTTTACCAGAACCAAGGCGGACGTCTTAAGGTAAAGGAGCCGCTGTTTGCTTGCTGGAGGTGTGATGATATCTTAGCTGGACGCGTATGGAAGAGTGTCATCTGGTTTCATAAATGCAAGATAAACTTCCTCTCTTAACCTCCCAATTCTTCTTAAATCTTTCCTCCTCTCTTTTCCCTCTCAACCTAAGCTGGAAACTATTTTAAGTTAAAGAGCCACAGACTAAATATGTTTAACATCCAATATTGAAGTCTGTTGTGTTGAATTTAAGTGTGCTGACGTTTTAAATTACAAGAAAGTGAAATCCTGTCAATCAAGTGTAATGGTGTTAATTTAGTTGATTCATTTTAAATAAATGATAGTGTCTCTTTGACATATCAAGCTAAGTTAACGTGTCCATTGTCACTCTATAGCTCTGTTTATTTATCCATCATAAAGATCACAGATATATTGGGTAAACTGAAAAAGAAAAGAATCCGTGAAATTACTATTCAATCTGAATAAGTAAATTAATTAAGGTAAAGAGGTCAGCTTAATACTGACCCCTGTTAAAATCCTTTAGTTACATCTGGGTGGCACTATATGTGTTTAAAGACACAATATATGGTCTCCCTCATGTTTCCCTTCATCTGGTGGCCTTCGTACGTGTTTTCTGAAAGTTTATTGATATATCTGTGGTCTCTCATGAACTGTAACGTCATGTTTGCATATTAGGATCCAAGTTTTAAACTCTAAGGATAATAATTTTGGCTGGAAGTGTCAAGACAGGCAGATTCTGCATGTTTTTATCATTTGAAGCTGTGAGATTATTATCGTTTCAACTCTGTTACACGCTGTTGGAAGCATTCAGGTGAAGTTTTGTCAGCCCGTGGTCTGTGGGGGTTCTGGTTCCGATCCAGTTCACGCACGGACTCCTGTACAACGCTTTGTTGAAATGACCGCCGAGTCATAGAACCTGAAAGCTAATTTAACATCTACAAGATTGCTGTTGTGGTATTTTACATTTTAGAGCAGGTCAAAGAAGCATATAACTGTTAGAACGTTGTCGGATAGTGGTTCTGAAACCCGAGTTCTGCTCCCTTAAAGTGGACGGAACCGACCTTGAACGCGGCTCCGAGAGAGTCCGTGTTTGTTCAACAGCTGCAGTGCTGTGTTACTGAGCGTAACTAAGTTGGCCTGTCTAGGTGTGTTCGCCGCATGTTTCAGAATTTTGGGAAGTTAATTTGTAGCGTTTGAGTTGTTTTAAGAGTCTATAAAGTTGTGGTCTGCTGTGCGAGCTAACGTTAGAAAGACGTGTCGTGCTTGTCTGTTTATGAGCTGTGATTGGATGAAACGAGAGCTGTGAGCTGTCAATCACTCGTAGCGAGCGCTGATTCGCTGTAGTGGGAACGCACGCCGTTGCGACCAACCCACTTTGTCGTCATTTCCGGTACTTCATTGGTCGAAGGTAAGAAAACTACATTCACCATGAATGCATGGGTAATGCACTGCAAACGCTGTGATTGATTGGTTGACGTCACGTATCTGTTTAGCGAGCTCCGCCTCGCTCAGCAGAGCTGGTGACGCGCTGCGTCGACCCGCCTATTTGTGTCGTCATTTCCATGTGCACTTTCGGGTGACAAGCAGTTCACAAACTGACAGAACAAACGGAGATTTCACTGAGAGTTTAGAAACTCATTTAAAGCCATCTAAACTGTCTAACAACGTAAATTTGTCTCTGACAAGAACGTGGTTCGAGCGTTTATCACTGACACACTAGAAACTAATTCTGAAAAGGTTGTTTTTAGTTTAAATACTGAATAAACAAAATCAGTCTCTTCGTGATAACATAAGACTTGAATCCGCCCCCTGTTGGTTAAGAGACGTTGACAGATGAGTTTTCTCAAAAACATCATAAAAAAGTCAGCATTTTTATGGTGAAATTACCAGCTTTAAAAAATTGTTCTGTACACAAACAAAAATTCCTGTTTATTTTAAATAAAAATTTTAGAATAACAGAGGTACAGACACAATTTGTGCTCATTTTAAATACTGAAGAGATTTAAAATAACACTCAAAAATGCATTTTTTATTTGATTTTCAAATTAAATAAAAAAAAATAAAAAAAAATGATGGAGAACAGAGCATTTGCACATTAAGCTCTTCACATCTCTGAATTTTAAACAGAATTGGTGTGCACAACTGTACACTTTTAGTTAAAAATGGCATTTTTAACGTTTTTCTGTGTACAAGACTCCAGTTTATTTTAAATAAGGAAATATTTAAAATAACAAACTACAAGCCTCTCTCATTAATTTGGAGTAAGTTTCAAACAAAGATGGATGATGAAAATTATGATGAAGCTTCAGAGTCGCTCACATCAACGCCTGAATCATGTACGCTGGGTTTAAGTCTAAGAAGAGCAGAACTTCGCCTACATCGACTTGCGTTAAAACGTGAAATTAGAGATTTCAACACAAAGATGGAAGGTAAAAAATTTGCTGAAGCTTCAGAGTCGCTCACATCAAAGCATGATTCATATAGGCAGAGTTTAATTCGAAGAAAAGAAGAACTTCGCCAAAGTCGCCTTGAGTTAAAACGTGACATTAGAGATTTTAACATGGAACAGGGTGATATGAATTATTTTGAAATTCATCAATTCCCTGACCCGATTTGGTTCAAACGATGCCCAGAGCGTGAACTACATTACCAAGAAAAGGTCAAATCCCACTCGCTGGAGCTGGAAGGGACAAGTTCATCAACTCCCTCTCCTAAAAAAGGCGAGAAAAAACATGTTTTTCAAACTAACAAACCACGACATGAAGGTGTCCGCTGGAACTATGACCCGAAGTGGTTAAGAGACGCAATATGGTTGAGAAGGACGAGCACACGCCCTGTCCCTGCACCTCGGACGAAGCTGCCCGAGATAAGCAAAAAACCACAAACGGTGGATGTCCGCTCTTTAAGTGACCCTCCGCGGTCTACACCGAGCAAAGGCCCTGCCCCTGCACTGCGGACTGGACAGTCCGGGAGTAGCAAAAGGTCACAGAAGTTCCAGGAAAAAGGCACCATACCTCTAAGCTCTGATGAGATAGTGGACATAAGTTGGTTGTTTGAAAACTTGAATGATACAGAGGATGACCGAACTGGTACAATGCGTGACATCGTCTTTGATAACTCAGCGCACACTACTACCAACATTGCCATGGATGTTGACAGCAAACCAATTGCTGACACACAACAACATCCTGAAGGTCATGATGCTGACAGCCAACAAGATGCTGACAGTAAACAAGATTACACAGACAGAGTCACACGTGAACAGAAACGTGGGCCAAGACCTGTGAGGTTTCTGTGTAACTTTATACAAAGGGGGGTGGCTAAGAAAGCTTACCTGCCTATCACACTGGAAGGTGTCCTTGAGCGTGAAGCCCTCCTGGATGGTAGTGCTGATATAACCATTATGTCGGCCAAGCTGTTCGAGGAGCTGAGGACCGCCGCTAACGGTGTTGACAGGCAAATACCCTTTGAGAAATGTGCTATTGAGCTACAGGGTCTCGCAGAGACGAGAACAACCCTAACAGCTATGGCTATGGTTCACATGCAGATTGGCGAAATGACACTACGCCACCCGGTGTACGTGTCTAAACTTGACTCATTCCCATTTTTGGTTGGCCAAGATTTTATAAACCGCTTCAACGCGATTATAGATTATGGTCGACGGAAAATGTGGAGCACAGTGAGAAAACCCCTGCCAATAAAAGTGCCTCCTAGTTGCGATACAGACTGCCTAACCGCAGGTACCGCAAAGGACACACGGGACACCTCATCCGAGGACGAGAGCCCGGTAAGTGAACCTTCAACTACAGGTGAGACAGAAGAGACCCAAAAGTTGGACCAAACTCCGGTCCAACAAGAGAACCTCCTCTGTGAGCTGACACATTCAGCACTCCCTGACCACTGCCTACCACAGGTAGTGAAAGGTGTTGAGATCCAAGGATCCCACACCGAAGACGCTGTACTGTCCTCTGAGACAGGTAATTCGGCAATCAACCAAGCTTTCGATGAAACCTTGGTTCAAGGGCATCTGAGTCCAGAAAATGACAGTCATCCAAACGCTGACAGTCACTTGGACATCATTGTTGCAGATTACGAGGACCCCTCATCAGACAAGAAGGGGGCAAACTCACATTACCTACCACAGGTAGAGAAAGGTGTGGAGATCCAAGGACCCCACACCGAGGTTGCTGTACTGTCCCCTGGGACAGGTAAATCGGCTATCAGCCAAGCTTTCGATGAAACCTTGGTTCAGGAACATTTGAGCCTAGAACTAGTCAGAAATGACATAGTTTTTACAGACTCAAAGAGCCCCTCTTCAGTCAAGAAGTGGGAAGACACACACAACGACAGTGACCCGTCGCAGTCTGTACAATCAGACACACCTGCGACTGCGCCGACGGTTGTGACACACCTGAATTACACGGAAAGAGGTAAACGTAAGAAGATACGTTGGCCAAAACCTAAACGATTCCTGTGTACCGTCTTCTCTCAGCTGCGCGAACAGCTTAAACTAAACGGTGGCATCCTAACTTGTGCCCATGGACGGACGTCCTCACCTGTGTTCGTGGTCCCCCATGACCAAAGGGGGGTGATGTTAGGCCATGCCAAAGACAAAGATTTGAATGTACACCTCAGAAACACTTTTGCTTTCGCCCAGAAAAACCTGGAAAAATCCGCTGAAGGACGTAAGGCGTACTACGACCAAAAGGCCTCTCACAATGAACTCCAAGTGGGAGACAGAGTCTGGTACTATACGTTCGCCCCAGCAACCGGGAAAGGAGAGTCCGAGACCGGAACTCTCGCCCGCAAACTAATGCCCAGGTGGACTGGACCTCATCTGATAACAGACAAAGTGTCCTCAGTCGTCTACGAAATCAAAATCAGCAAAGGCCGCAAAGAGCCAATTGCTAAATGGGTACATCGAAATCAGATCAAACCTTACAAGGCGTTCAATGACTCCACAAAAGACAAAGATCTCACAAACACACCGACTTCATGGGATAATAAGGTCGTCCAAACACAAGTTAGTAAATAAACTAATCAGGTTTAAACTACCATATTTCCCACCCTATAAGTCGCATTGTCCAATTTGAACTTAGAAACGCTAAGCCTAAAACCCACAACAAAAAACTAACCTTAACAACCGTTTAAATCCACGAGATTTAATTTGACCTCGGTCATAAAGTTGAGACCTGTTTTCTTGTGTGTTGCACTTTGGAATCTGACGACAAGAGTGTGTCGAAGCAGTGAAACGTTGTTTCCTTGTTGTTTAGTCATTACTGTTGTCATTAGTTGAGATATTGTTTGGTTCTGAACACTCCCAGCCAAAAAGGTTTTGTATTAACATTGGTTAATGAATGATATGGATTTAACTATGCCAACATACAGTTCGTTTTGTTAAATCTCAATCGTCGAAGAGTCAATGTAGTTTAAAGCTACTCAAGGTACCATAAACTACACTGACCTCACAATTTCTAAATTGAACCGATTCGATCGTTTCTATTCTAGATTGTCTATTCATTTTGATGAGTCTCGCCATAGACTTCAAGATTTATTAGGAATACCAAATCCTACGTCGTGCGTCTAAAAGACAACAGACATTTAGACCAAACTATATTACATTTTATTTTAGTTTAACCTAAACTAAGTAATGAATGGAGGAATAGTTTGGAATTAGAGGCCTTCGTTACAGAAGCCCTCCAAAATTTTATAGGTACAAATCCCTATATCTAATTTTACAGAATTGATCCACCCCTTAATTGGTAATTGTAGCTGATCTAAACCATGATAGCTTACATACCAGGTGCATATAGGTAAGGCTTAATGTAAAATCCCAATCATAAGCCCACCTAAAAAACCACATAATTGCATGACACATAGAACCAGAGTGGCACTGACTGGAAACCAACCAGCCAACAACCTTCGATGTGGGGACCTGCAGCTCCAACGCTTGGTCTTCAACCTCCATCCAAGGGTCGCCTCCTCTGCGTCAATCGAGGGATCCCCTCTACATGCTGATTATGAAAACAATTGTTGCTGATCAATCAACAAAACTAATCGTTGTGGAATTACCGCTGTGGATTATAAGACTTTGTTTCCCAAAGGATCACAGACTTTGTTTGCCAAGAGTTAACAGACTCAGTTTTCCAAAGGATTAAAAGCTTTTCGCAATGGGATTACCTCCGAACAGTATGGAATTTCCAAAAACTTTATGGGATTATAATTTTTGATTTTTCTTTTCCACTTGCTGGATTACTTCAAGATCAAAGACAGTTCAAGGTTTCCTTTCGTGTTGGACCCCATCCCCAAGGACTGGCGATGGCTTCCAAAAGGGGGGAGATGTAGTGGACCTACCCAGGGTCAAACTAAGGTTTTTGAACTGTCCAGTGATGACCTTTACTGACCTCTCAGTAAAGCAAGACATTTACTACAAAATCATTCATTTAGCTATAATCTGATAACATAGTCACCAAAAAGAGACTATTTCTATCTTTGATTTTAGGCTGATGTGATCAAAAGAATAACTTTTGTCATTTTCATGATGTGTGCTTTTAAGCTGTGTTATTCTGTAAGAGTTAAACTGTGTTCACTGCTGTGTTAAAGGTGAAGTCTCGGGTCAGAGAGACCAGACGGTTTGTTTAGAAAGCCAGAAGACAGTAATCCGTTGTTTCTCCTGAAAAGGGCTCCAGCTGCTCTGTCTTTTTCCTAAACAATTTCCCTCTGCTCGGGCTGTAACCTTGGGTCGAGATAAGACAAGTGAACTCTCCTCTCTGATCCTCTTTTAAGTTCTAACTGTGCGGAAACGCTTCAGAGTTTCTGGGAGCTTCAGAGAGAGATGTGAATTTTTCCCAGAGAGCTGAATGACCACCAGTCACGCGCTAAGGACTCGTCATCCAGCTGGGACTGATAACATGTTGTTATGGGTCCATTTCGAACGAGCGTAAGCTCAAAAACTTTGATTATTCCTCCCTGGAATAAGTTTATCTTGAAGTCAGAGGCCAGGAGCTGACATATTTTCTGATGACCAACGCGAAACCAGGAGACGTTGAAAACGTAAACGAATACCCTGCTCGAAGGTACTGTACTGGTTCCCACAAGGACCCGTGCATCTGAAAAGCTACAAGGTCTTCCCTCTTACCGGGCTGTCGTCGAAAGGTAAAGAGCTGTTTACAAAACGTACCTGGATTTTAGCAGAAGTCGGATGAGAAGTGTCACTCTGGTATCATGCTCACGATAATTTTCCTTTAAACCATCTTTCCTCTATTCCCTTCCCTCTCAATCTAAGCTGGAAACTATTTTAAGTTAAGGAGCCACAGACTAAATATGTTAACATCCAATATTTATGTCTGTTGTGTTGAATTTAAGTGTGCTGACGTTTTAAATTGAAAGAAAGTGAAATCATGTCAATCAAGTGTAATGGTGTTAATTTAGTTGATTCATTTTAAATAAATGATAGTGTCTCTTTGACATATCAAACTAAGTTAACGTGTCCATTGTCACTTAATGGCTTTGTGTATTTATCCATCATAAAGATCACAGATATATTGGGTAAACTGAAAAAGAAAAGAATCCGTGAATTTACTATTCAATCTGAATAAGTAAATTAATTAAGGTAAAGAGGTCAGTATTAATATTGACCTCCTCATAATCCTTTACATCTGGTGGCCCGTCGTGTTTTCTGAAAGTTTATTGATGTATCTGTGTTCTCTCATGAACTGTAACGTCATGTTTGCATAAGAGGATCCAAGTTTTAAACTCTGAGGATAATAATTTTGGCTGGAAGTGTTCAAAGCAGGCAGATTCTGCATGTTTTTATCATTTGAGGCTGAGGAATTGTTATTCGTTTCAACTCTGTCACACGCTGTTGGAAGCATTCAGGTGAGGTTTTTGTCAGTCTGTGGTCTGTGGGGGTTCTGGTTCGGTCCAGTTCGCGCAGACTCCTGTACAAAGCTTTGTTTGACCGCCGAGTCAAAAAGCCTGAAAGCTAATTTAACATCTACAAGATTGCTGTTGTGGTATTTTACATGTTGGAGCAGGTCATAGAAGCATATTACTGTTAGAACGTTGTCGGATAGTGGTTCTGTTCAGACCCGAGTTTCTGCTCCATGAAAAAGTGGACCGGAACCGACCTTGACGCGCTCCGAGAGAGTCCGTGTTTGTTCTACAGCTGCAGTGCTGGGTTACTGAGCGTAGCTTCGTTGTGCCTGTTTTAAATGTGATTGCCACGTTTCAGAATTTTGGGAAGTTAGTTTGAAGCGTTTGAGTTGATTACGAGTCTATAAAGTTGTGTTTTGTTGTGCTAAGCTAACGTTAAAGAGCTACGTGTCCTAGTACACGTTTGTTTATGAGCTGTGATTGGATGAAACGAGAGCTGTGAGCTGTCAATCACTCGTGGCGAACGCTGATTCGCTGTAGTGGGAACGCACGCCGTTGCGACCAACCCACTTTGTCGTCATTTCCGGTACTACATTGGTCGAAGGTAAGAAAACTACATTTACCATGAATGCTTGGAATGAACTACAAACGCTGTGATTGATTGGTTGACGTCACGTATCTGTTTAGCGAGCTCCGCCTCGCTCAACGGAAGCTGGTGACGCGCTGCGTCGACCCGCCTACTTGTGTCGTCATTTCCAGGTGCACTTTCGGGTGACAAGCAGTTCACAAACTCACAGGACAGCCTGAGATTTCACTGAGAGTTTAAACACTCATTTCAAGCCATCTAAACTGTCTAACAACATAGATTTGTCTCTGACAAGAACGTGGTTCGAGCGTTTATCACGAACACACTAGAAACTAACTCTAAAAGGTAGTTTTCAGTTAAATACTGAATGAAATAAATCAGTCTCCACGTGATAAATATAGACTCAAAGCTGCCCCCTGTTGGTTAAAAGACGTTGACAGATGAGTTTTCTCAAATACATCATGAGAAGTCAGCATTTTTATGGTGAATTACCAGCTTTTAAAATTGTTCTGTACGCAAACAAAAACTCCTGTTTATTCTAAATACAAATTTTAGAATAACAGAGGTACAGACAAACAATTTATGCTCATTTTAAATACTGAAGAGATTTAAAATAACACTCAAAAGGGCATTTTTTATTTGATTTTCAAATTAAATTAAAAAAAAATGATGGAGAATAGAGCATTTCCACATTAAGCTCTTCACATCTCTGAATTTTAAACAGAATTGGTGTGCACAACTGCACACTTTTAGTTAAAAATGGCATTTTTAACGTTTTTCTGTGTACAATTAATGACTCCAGTTTATTTTAAATAAAAAGTTTAAAATAACAAACAAAATTACATTTTTCAATCCAGATAACTGCGGCAACTCAAAAGGTTTTACTGAAACTGAAATACATTCTCTTGGTGCAAAATAAAACAAAATCTGCTAACATTTTAGTGTTAACATTGCATTTATTTGAAATCTTTAAGAAGGCGGTTGAGTGAAAGACAGAAAACATTAAGCGTGGTTTAATAGTAATTGTTTTAAAAAATAGGTCTATTAAGTTAATACGGCCACGAAGGCTTAACTTACCATATTTTTCATTGAAGGTAAAACCTAAAATAAATAAAAAGGTACTGAATGAAGGAAAGACTTGTTTATAGATTACAGGAACAAACCCAGAAAGCTGTTTTAGTTAAATAACTCACCGCTAAGAAAGCATTTATTTGCATACACTATTATAAATACCGTCTTATTGATTCAAACAAACATCTCTCATTAATTTGGAGAAATTTCAAAACAAAGATGGGATATGACGATTATGATGAAGCTTTCAAGCTGATCGCATCAAGGCGTGAAGAGCTGGAAGTATTAAAGCAGAAGTGCATTCAAGAACGTGAAGAAGATCACCGAAAAAAACTTGAGTTCGAACGTTTGTTAGGCGAATTAAAAACACAACGGGGTGCTGTAAATGTTTGTGACGCTCACAGACAAAACAATGACCCGATCTGGTTAAAAACAAAACCAGAACGTGAACTACATTACCAAGAAAAGGTCAAATCCCACTCGCTGGAGCTGGAAGGGACAAGTTCATCAACTCCCTCTCCTAAAAAAGGCGAGAAGAAACATGTTTTTCAAACTAACAAACCACGTAGTGAAGATGTCCGCTGGAACAATGACCCGAAGTGGTTAAGAGACCCAATATGGTTGAGAAGGACGAGCACACGCCCTGTCCCTGCACCTCGGACGAAGCTGCCCGAGATAAGCAAAAAACCACAAACGGTGGACGCCCGCTCTTTAAGTGACCCTCCGCGGTCTACACCGAGCAAAGCTCCTGCCCCTGCACTGCGGACTGGACAGTCCGGGAGTAGCAAAAGGTCACAGAAGTTCCAGGAAAAAGGCAACATACCTCTAAGCTCTGAGGAGATAGTGGACATAAGTTGGTTGTTTGAAAACTTGAATGATACAGAGGATGACCGAACTGGTACATTGAGTGACCTTGTCTTTGATAACTCAGAGCACATGGATAACTCAGAGCACACAGTTAGTGACAACAATAGCAAACGACAAAAAGAAAAACGTCTCAAAAAAGGCCTTGAGCTACAACATCAGTTTAAACAATCAGTGATGAAACAGTGCGCTGTAACTGCTGTTGAGGCTCACATGCAAAACAAAACACCCTCTGAGGTGTGCCCAGGTCAAAAGGTCGTATCCCAGTCGCAAAAAATAGGCGAGGTTCTCTCTCCTATAGAAAGCGAGAATAAACACCGTCGTCTCAAAGGCCCTCTGACCTCAGGAGAGGTAGAGCACTTACGTCGGTCGTTAAAAGAGTTGGATAATACTAGCAAGAATGAACAAGATTTTCAAACTGACATACACCGAAATGTTGGTACCAGTTGGAACAGTGACTCAAAATGGTTTAAAGGGAGCCCCGCCCCTGAAGCACCTCAGATTGAAAAATCTGAGACAAGCAACGAACCACAAAAGGTAGGTGTTCACTCTCTAAGAGACCCACAACGGTTCAGATCGAACCAGATGGGTGAAAACCAAGGTCCATCGGTGGGTGGACTTCAAAAGAAATTGAAGGATGAGGACCTATACTCATGTAACTATGCGTCGTCCCAACAGCCACCCCCGAGCCTTGGAACTGCACCTCCCGCGCCTCGAACAGAACAGTTCGAGACAGGCAAAGAGTCACGAATGTCCCGGAATAATGGCCCAACACCTCTATGCTCGGAAGAGACAGAGGAAGTAAGTAGTTTGTCAGTAGATTTGAATGTTACTGTGCTTGACCAACCTGATACAATGAGTGGCGTTATCATTGATAATGACACTATCAACATTGACCAACCTGGAGCGATGTGTAGCACTGTCTTTCACAAAGACTCAGAGCACACAAATAACTCAGCGCACACTACTACCAACATTGCCATGGATGTTGACAGCAAACCAATTGCTGACACACAACAACATCCTGAAGGTCATGATGCTGACAGCCAACAAGATGCTGACAGTAAACAAGATTACACAGACAGAGTCACACGTGAACAGAAACGTGGGCCAAGACCTGTGAGGTTTCTGTGTAACTTTATACAAAGGGGGGTGGCTAAGAAAGCTTACCTGCCTATCACACTGGAAGGTGTCCTTGAGCGTGAAGCCCTCCTGGATGGTAGTGCTGATATAACCATTATGTCGGCCAAGCTGTTCGAGGAGCTGAGGACCGCCGCTAACGGTGTTGACAGGCAAATACCCTTTGAGAAATGTGCTATTGAGCTACAGGGTCTCGCAGAGACGAGAACAACCCTAACAGCTATGGCTATGGTTCACATGCAGATTGGCGAAATGACACTACGCCACCCGGTGTACGTGTCTAAACTTGACTCATTCCCATTTTTGGTTGGCCAAGATTTTATAAACCGCTTCAACGCGATTATAGATTATGGTCGACGGAAAATGTGGAGCACAGTGAGAAAACCCCTGCCAATAAAAGTGCTTCCTAGTTGCGATACAGACTGCCTAACCGCAGGTACCGCAGAGGACACAAGGGACTGCTCATCCGAGGACGAGAGCCCGGTAAGTGAACCTTCAACTACAGGTGAGACAGAAGAGACCCAAAAGTTGGACCAAACTCTGGCCCAACAAGAGAACCTCCTCTGTGAGCTGACACATTCAGCACTCCCTGACCACTGCCTACCACAGGTAGTGAAAGGTGTTGAGATCCAAGGATCCCACACCGAAGACGCTGTACTGTCCTCTGAGACAGGTAATTCGGCAATCAACCAAGCTTTCAATGAAACCTTGGTTCAAGGGCATCTGAGTCCAGAAAATGACAGTCAACCAAACGCTGACAGTCACTTGGACATCATTGTTGCAGATTACGAGGACCCCTCATCAGACAAGAAGGGGGCAAACTCACATTACCTACCACAGGTAGAGAAAGGTGTGGAGATCCAAGGACCCCACACCGAGGTTGCTGTACTGTCCCCTGGGACAGGTAAATCGGCTATCAGCCAAGCTTTCGATGAAACCTTGGTTCAGGAACATTTGAGTCTAGAACTAATCAGAAATGACATAGTTTTTACAGACTCAAAGAGCCCCTCTTCAGTCAAGAAGTGGGAAGACACACACAACGACAGTGACCCGTCGCAGTCTGTACAATCAGACACACCTGCGACTGCGCCGACGGTTGTGACACACCTGAATTACACGGAAAGAGGTAAACGTAAGAAGATACGTTGGCCAAAACCTAAACGATTCCTGTGTACCGTCTTCTCTCAGCTGCGCGAACAGCTTAAACTAAACGGTGGCATCCTAACTTGTGCCCATGGACGGACGTCCTCACCTGTGTTCGTGGTCCCCCATGACCAAAGGGGGGTGATGTTAGGCCATGCCAAAGACAAAGATTTGAATGTACACCTCAGAAACACTTTTGCTTTCGCCCAGAAAAACCTGGAAAGATCCGCTGAAGGACGTAAGGCGTACTACGACCAGAAGGCCTCTCACAATGAACTCCAAGTGGGAGACAGAGTCTGGTACTATACGTTCGCCCCAGCAACCGGGAAAGGAGAGTCCGGGACCGGAACTCTCGCCCGCAAACTAATGCCCAGGTGGACTGGACCTCATCTGATAACAGACAAAGTGTCCTCAGTCGTCTACGAAATCAAAATCAGCAAAGGCCGCAAAGAGCCAATTGCTAAATGGGTACATCGAAATCAGATCAAACCTTACAAGGCGTTCAATGACTCCACAAAAGACAAAGATCTCACAAACTCACCGACTTCATGGGATAATAAGGTCGTCCAAACACAAGTTAGTAAATAAACTAATCAGGTTTAAACTACCATATTTCCCACCCTATAAGTCGCATTGTCCAATTGAACTTAGAAACGCTAAGTCTAACACCCACAACAAAAACTAATCTTAACAACCATTTAAATCCACAAGATTTAATTTGACCTCGGTCATAAAGTTGAGACCTGTTTTCTTGTGTGTTGCACTTTGGAATCTGACGACAAGAGTGTGTCGAAGCAGTGAAACGTTGTTTCCTTGTTGTTTAGTCATTACTGTTGTCATTAGTTGAGATATTGTTTTGGTTCTGAACACTCCCAGCCAAAAAGGTTTTGTATTAACATTGGTTAATGAATGATATGGATTTAACTATGCCAACATACAGTTCGTTTTGTTAAATCTCAATCGTTGAAGAGTCAATGTAGTTTAAAGCTACTCCAAGGTACCATAAACTATACTGGTCTC
>JBBPBX010044822.1:0-27284 GCA_038048925.1 Garcialebias charrua
AGATTCTAGTACTGCAGGACAATGTGCAATGGCTCACAACATCCCTAGAGGAATGCATACATGCACGAGAAGAAGCTGAGAAGAAATGTACGGAGTTAAAATGTGATAAAAAGAGTTTAGAGAGAGAATTAAAAGTTTGTAAGGCTAAGCTGTCCTTTACAACAATGAAACTCCATGAAACTGTGGAGAATGAAAAACGGCAGACGTTATCTATGTCACATGAGAGAAGCTTATGTGAAAAAGCTCAACAACTGGGCACAAAGCTACAAAGTGATCATAACAAATCACAAGTACGGTGCACGGTGTTGCAAAATGAAAATGAGTGCTTACAATACAAACTAATGATATGCACACAAGACAAGGAATTATTTTCACAAAGGCTCACGGTGTTACAGCTTGATAATGAAAGGTTGCGAGCCCAACTACAAAGTTGTCAGGCACGACAGGCTTTGACAACAGATCAACTCTCTGTAGAGAGAAAAAGATGGTTGGATCTTAGGGAAACACAGTTTCCAACACCGCAGCCTAGAGCACCAATGCCACCGCCTAGATCTCCTACACCGTTGCCTAGATCACCAACACCGCGGGTTACATCACCACTACCCCCTCCCCGGAAAAAGCGGGCACTCCAACCGTACAACGTACCTGGTAAGCCCTCTCAACAGGGGCAGGGACCTGCGTATTATGGGCCAGAAAACCCACCACATACGCAGATGGATGAGACTGATGATAACCCACATCCTCCTCTCTCAATGGCTGAACTACGGAATATGGCTAAAAGCATTCAAACCTTCGCTCCAGGCCCGTTGGGCTCACATGAAACCAAGATCTATCTCGATGACCTTGATTTTCAGCTTCAACGCTTCCCAGAAGCTACAGTTGATGATAAAATCTGTCTGGTAAGGTTGACCTCGGACAGGACAGTGCATGCTTTCATGAAGCGTCAACGGGACGCCGTGATGAAAGACTACAGTCTTTTATGTGCTGCGCTGATAAAGGAGTATACTCCTTGCACGGGGCCCGATGGCATCATAGCGGCGGCGGACGTCAAGCAAGGTAGGAATGAGCACCCAAGGTCATATTATGACCGAATATTCCGTGCCTATTTCGGTGACAGATGCGAACCAGAAATGGAGGAAGAGATAGGGTTTAAATATATCTTCAGCAAAAATCTTTGCCCTGACATAAGAGAGAAAGTACATGTCAGCGCAAACTACAAACGGAGGTCCATCGAAGAAATAAGAGAGTGCGCGATAGATGTTTTTACAGGTCGCACACCAAACAAAACACCCTTTGAGGTGTGTCCTGGTGAAATGGTCAAATCCAACTCACTAGAGCTGGAAGGGGCGCGGAAACCGACACCCTATCCTACAAAGGGTGAGAAAAAACAGAATTTTCGACCTAACAGACCACGTAGTGAAGGTGCCCGCTGGAACTATGAACCCACAGTGGCTCAGACAAGACCCAGAGTTCGGAAAACGATTTCAAAAGGGGGGCGCACGTCCTAAAGATAAGAAAGATGGTCACAAAAGTAAACCATATCACAAAGGGGGGTCCCAACAGGAACTCCCAGGTCAAGGACAGGTCCCCCCTGCCCCTCGAACGGAACAGTCCGAGACAGGCAAAAAATCACAGGCAAAAAATCGCAAAAGTTCCAGAAGAAAGGCCATAATTCTCTGTCCCCAGAGGACATGGAGAAAATACGTCGGTTGTTAAAAGAGTTGGATAACACAAGCAATGATAACAAACCTGGAGTGATGTGTAGCACTATCGCTGATAGTAAGTCAGAGCACGCAAATCACGACAGTCAACAAGACACTGGTGGTCAGAATGCTGACAATCAGGATAATGACAGTCCATACATTAACAGTCCAGAGTGTGTCGGTCAACAAGACGTTGACAGTGTCCATGACATTATTGTCACAGACTCTAACAGCCCCTCATCAAACCGGGGGGGGGAAACTCAACCATCGACGACAGTGACCCGCCACAAACTGAAAACTCAGACACGTTGGTGACTGCACTGACGGTTCAGATGAAGAAAGATTACACAGTCAGAGGTCAACGTAAACAGAATGATTGGCCGAAACCTTTAAGGTTTCTGTGTGACTTTGAAAAAAGGGGGGAGGCTATGAAAGCTTACCTGCCAATCACACTGGAAGGGGTCCTCACGCATGAAGCACTCCTGGATGGCGGAGCCGACATTACCATTATGTCAGCCAAACTGTTCGAGGAACTACGGACCGCCGCTAACGGTGTTCACAGGCAAATACCCCTTGTAAAAAGTGCTATAGAACTGCAGGGTCTCGCAGAGACGAGAACAACCCTAACAGCTATAGCTATGGTTCACATGCAGATTGGCAAAATGACATTATACCACCCGGTACATGTGTCTACACTCGATTCATTCCCATTTCTAGTTGGCCAAGACTTTATAAACCGCTTTGATGCAATTATAGACTATGGCCGACAGAAAATGTGGAGCACAGTGAGAAAGCCTCTGCCAATAAAAGTGCCTCCTAGTTGTGATACAGACTGCCTAACCGCAGGTACCGCAAAGGACACACGGGACACCTCATCTGAGGACAAGAGCCCGGTAAGTGAACCTACAAAAACAGGTGAGGCAGAAGAGGCCCAACAAGAAAGCCTCCTCTGCGAGCTGAAACAATCAGCACTCACTGAACACTACCTACAACAGGTAGTAAAAGGTGTCGAGATCCAGGGATCCCACACCGAAGATGCTGTACTGTCTCCTTGGACAGATAATTCAGCAATCAGCCAAGCTCTTTGGTTAAAAAACATATGGGTCTAGAACTAACGAAGAAAGCTTTACGCTTTCATCTCGATCCCAACAGTGAGCGGGTAATGACCGCAAATGGAGTCATTCGCCTGAACATGAACTGGAACAAACGAGAACTGGTCCACCCGTGCCTCGTGGTCCAAAACTTACCACATGCATCCTATATAGGCTCTGACATTTTGGTAAGATTGGGTGTCCGAGTGGACACCGTCAACAATGTACTGTGGTCGCTGGAAACAGACAAAATGGATTCTCCTGTGCTAAGCACAGAAAATCTCAAAGCTGGACAGACCATACCAGAAGTCTGCGAGGTTGCTTGCAACCAATCCATCACAGTACTACCTCAGGCAATGAACCAGATGGTGGAAGTTCACATCATAGCTAATCAAGCTATTAGCCAAAAGCAGGCATACTTTCAACTATCTCCTAAGTTTTACAACTTAGGACTGTCCATTGAGGCCACGAGACAAGTGAGCCTCGACTGCAGAACCACATCTGTTGCTGTGTGTAACACAGGCACGGAAGCGGTACTGATCAAGAAATACACAAAAATAGGATGGTTGATCTCCACTGATTTCCATGATTTTGAACTGAGCATTACATTTCTGGGAGGACTCCCAGAATACCTGATCCCACATGAATACACGGGGCAAGTCTTGTTCACAAAGCCAAAACAGGCCATAGCTCTCGTCTCAGTCAATGAGGTCGACCAAGACACAGTCTATGGGGTCGGTCTAAACCGAGACATCAGCCTAAGCTCTCATACCTATAGTGTCCTGCCTATTAACAGGGTCAATGACACAGAAAGGGATTCATTGGAGCTCCCCAAAGAACAAGAACCCCTCTCAATTTCTTCTCAGATCGAACAGGTGGTCGCCCAAGCCGACGCCCTGAAAACTGATGGAGAAAGGGACAGACTGCGTCAAGTTCTCTTAAAGTTTGAGAAATCATTTTCAACCGACTCAATGGATTGTGGGTTGACCACGCTCCACTCAGTGAGCATCCCAACCCCGCCCGAAGCTCCACCCACATTTGTCAGACAGTACAAGATTCCTCTGGCAGCACATCAACCTATCAGGGAAATCCTTGATAACCTTCTAAAGAATGGTATCATCAGATACTGTAACAGCACTTACTCTGCGCCTTTGTGGCCAGTGTTAAAACCAAATGGAAAGTGGAGACTCACAATTGATTACAGAAAGCTAAACAAACAAGTCCCCTTATCACGGTGGCCAATGACCCAGCTCCAACAGGAACTGCCCAAGGTCACCAATGGTAAGTACTTCTCGACCCTCGACGTCGCCTCTGGTTTTTGGACCATCCCTGTGCGCGCCGAGGACCAATACAAACTAGCTTTCACCTTTGGTGGCCGACAATACACTTTTACCAGGTGTCCCTTTGGCTACGCTAACTCACCTGCGGAGTTCAACATCTTCTTGAACAAAGCATGTCCAGACGCCCATGAGCGTGGGACACTGATTTACGTGGACGATGTCCTTCTGAGGCAGCCAACACTGGACTCACATTTGGCTGAGATCGACCACGTTCTGAATCAGCTGACAACTGCTGGTGCTAAAATATCACTGTCTAAATGCCAGTGGTGCAGAACCAAGGTGGACTACGTTGGCCTACTCGTAGGTCCAGACGGAGTACAACCACAGTTGACTCGCACCCAAGGCCTTGACAATCTCAAAGTCCCCACCAATCTCAAAGAACTACAAAGTTTTCTTGGCGTGTGTAACTACTCGAACCAGTTCATAGAAAACTATGCAGACCTTGCAAAGCCACTGACTGAACTCCTAAAGAAAGACGTTCCATTTGTCTGGACTGACAAACAGCAGCAGGCAATGGACGCTCTCATAAACAGGATCAAGTCAGCCCCATGTTTAGTCTACCCAGACTACAACAAAGAGTTTTACTTGGAAGTGGGCTTCTCAGCTCATTGTATAAGTGCAGGTCTGTACCAGATACACGACAGAGACAAGCGTGTGGTGGCCTACGCCAGCAAGACGATGGCAGGCCCCGAGTTGAGATTCTCAGACTGTGAGAAAGCTCTACTGACCACAGTGTGGGCAGTAAAACATTTCTCCAGCTACATTGGTGGACAGAAAATAATTGTGGAAACACAACACCAGCCAGTGACTTTTCTTAACAGTGAACGCATCAGAGATGGTGTGGTAACAAACTCACGTGTTGCAACGTGGCTCATGGCGCTTCAAAGTTTTAACCTAGACATACGTTATGGTCAAAACAAGAAGTCACATCTGGGGACGGACTTGGCAATCTGCCAAAAGTGTACACAAGATGTACCAGCCACCCAGCCGCCGGTTGAGGTGAAACCCCCAGTAACTGAAGACCCGAATCACCACTTCTTCGATGACAATATCTGCAAAGATATGACAACATTGTACGTGGATGGATCTTCATTCCTCCGCGACAAAATCTGCAGAGCAGGTGTTGGAGGGGTTCTCCTCCATGACCAAGAGCAGATAACTTTCAGCTACAAATTAGGCTCTCAGACTTCTCAGTACGCTGAGATTGCAGGAATCCTAATAGCTCTCCAGATGGTAGTAGAACACTCCATCAAGACGCTAGTCATCTGCACTGACTCTAACTATGCTCGTTTAAGTTTCGCTTGTCACCTCGCTGTGTGGAAACAGAATGGTTTCCTAACAAGCGACAGGAAAGTGGTCAAACACAAAGAGCTTTTCATAGCGTGTGATCACTTGGTGACATCACACGACTTACAGATCTACTGGAAGAAAGTTCCAGGACATTCTAGAGTCCCAGGCGATGACAAGCACTACAATGACATTGCAGATTCCTTAGCCAAAGAAGGAGCCGACGAAGGTCCTTTATGGTCCTTCGACCCTTCCTGGTTAATCAAGACTCTGTCAATACAACCTACAGTCAGGGTTATGGCAGTCACACGTGCACAGGCCGCAGCCAGACCTGCTGACGACGCAGTCTCTGTACGACCCGCACTGACTGACCCAGACATCATCCAACTACAGAAGTCGGATCCTGCTATCAACTCCATGATACTGTACCTGACTGATCCGAACAAAAATAGTCCGTCTAAAGACGACCTGGATTCCGATCCAGACCTTAAGGTCCTCTATCAGCTGCGCAAACAGCTAAAACTAATCAAGGGCATCTTAACTTTCGCTCATGGACCAACGTCCTCACCTGTGTTCGTGGTTCCCCATGACCAAAGGGGGGTGATGTTAGTTCATGCCCATGATCTCCCGTCCGCAGGACACAAAGGAGATAAAGCCACGCTGACGGCATTAAAACAAATTGCCTATTGGCCTGGAATGAAAAAGGATGTCAAGGACTACATTGAAGGGTGCGTGGTCTGTGGCCAGTTTCAGCCAACCAGACCACTTCACAGAGCACCACTGCAAAGCAGAGGCATTGCATTCCCATGGTCTGACCTCCAGATCGACTGGGTTGGACCACTCACTAAGAGCTCTAGAGGAAATAAATATTTTCTCACGGTAACCTGTGCATTTACCAAATGGGTAGAATGCCTACCAGCTCCCAACGACACAGCACAAACCACTGCTATGTTGTTAATGAATCATATATTTTCAAGGTTTGGACTTCCCCTTCGGGTGAACTCAGACCAAGGTACACACTTCACAGGTGAAGTGATGAAAGAACTGTGGAAGACGCTAGGCGTCAAGGCCAACTTTCATGTCGGCTACCACCCACAGGCTTCAGGCCAAGTTGAGAGAGCAAACAGAACTGTGGTGAGTATTTTGAAGAAATACGTGGCTGCAAACCACAAGGACTGGGACGTGAAACTCCCTCTGGTCCTCATGGCCATAAGAGCCACTCCACACACATCAACTGGCATCTCTCCCTTCGAGATGATGACCGGTCGACAAATGACTCTCCCTCTACACCTGTTGTACCAACCAGGCGACGCCGCCATGGCGACAGCCTACACTACACAACAATACATGAAAGATTTGAATGTACACCTCAGAAACACTTTTGCTTTCGCCCAGAAAAACCTGGAAAAATCCGCTGAAGGACGCAAGGCGTACTACGACCAGAAGGCCTCTCACAATGAACTCCAAGTGGGAGACAGAGTCTGGTACTATACGTTCGCCCCAGCAACCGGGAAAGGAGGGTCCGAGACCGGAACTCTCGCCCGCAAACTAATGCCCAGGTGGACTGGACCTCATCTGATAACAGACAAAGTGTCCTCAGTCGTCTACGAAATCAAAATCAGCAAAGGCCGCAAAGAGCCAATTGCTAAATGGGTACATCGAAATCAGATCAAACCTTACAAGGCGTTCAATGACTCCACAAAAGACAAAGATCTCACAAACTCACCGACTTCATGGGATAATAAGGTCGTCCAAACACAAGTTAGTAAATAAACTAATCAGGTTTAAACTACCATATTTCCCACCCTATAAGTCGCATTGTCCAATTTGAACTTAGAAACGCTAAGCCTAAAACCCACAACAAAAAACTATCCTTAACAACCGTTTAAATCCACGAGATTTAATTTGACCTCGGTCATAAAGTTGAGACCTGTTTTTCTTGTGTGTTGCACTTTGGAATCTGACGACAAGAGTGTGTCGAAGCAGTGAAACGTTGTTTCCTTGTTGTTTAGTCATTACTGTTGTCATTAGTTGAGATATTGTTTGGTTCTGAACACTCCCAGCCAAAAAGGTTTTGTATTAACATTGGTTAATGAATGATATGGATTTAACTATGCCAACATGCAGTTCGTTTTGTTAAATCTCAATCGTTGAAGAGTCAATGTAGTTTAAAGCTACTCAAGGTACCATAAACTACACTGGTCTCACAATTTCTAAATTGAACCGATTCGATCGTTTCTATTCTAGATTATCTATTCATTTGATGAGTCTCGCCATAGACTTCAAAATTTATTAGGAATACCAAATCCTACGTCGTTCGTCTAAAAGACAACAGACATTTAGATCAAACTATATTTCATTTTCCTATTTTAGTTTAACCTAAACTAAGTAATGAATGGAGGAATAGTTTGGAAGAAGAGGTCTTCGTTACAGAAGCCCTCCAAAATTTTATAGGTATAGATCCCTATCTCTAATTTTACAGAATTGATCCACCCCTTAATTGGTAATTGTAGCTGATCTAAACCATGATAGCTTACATACCAGGTGCATATAGGTAAGGCTAATGTAAAATCCCAATCATAAGCCCACCTAAAAAACCACATAATTGCATGACACATAGAACCAGAGTGGCACTGACTGGAAGCCAACCAGCCAACAACCTTCGATGTGGGGACCTGCAGCTCCAACGCTTGGTCTTCAACCTTCATCCAAGGGTCGCCTCCTCTGCGTCAATCGAGGGATCCCCTCTACATGCTGATTATGAAAACAATTGTTGCTGATCAATCAACAAAACTAACCGTTGTGGAATTACTGCTGTGGAATTACCGCTGTGGATTATAAGACTTTGTTTTCCAAGGGATCACAGACTTTGTTTTCCAAGGGTTAACAGACTCAGTTTTCCAAGGGATTAAAAGCTTACCGCAATGGGATTACCTCCGAACAGTATGGAAGTTCCAAAAACTTTATGGGATTATAATTTTGATTTTTCTTCTTCCACTTGCTGGATTACTTCAAGATCAGAGACAGTTCAATGTTCCTTTCGTGTTGGACCCCATCCCCAAGGACTGGTGATGGCTTCCAAAAGGGGGGAGATGTAGTGGGCATGACCGTGTCCACTTTGATACACCTGTGTATTTTTGAACTGTTCCAGAGATGACCTTTACTGACCTCTCAGTAAAACAAGACATTTACTACAAATTATTCCATTAGTTGTAATCTGAGAACATAGTCACCAAAAGAGACTATTTCTATCTTTGATTTTATTCTAATGTAAGCAAAAGAATAACTTTTGTCATTTTCATGATGTGTGCTTTTAAGCTGTGTTATTCTGTAAGAGTTAAACTGTGTCCAATGCTGTGTGAAAGTTGAAGACTCGGGTCAGAGAGACCCGGCCGTTTTGTTTAGAAAGTCAGAAGACAGTTAATCCGTTGTTTTTATGAGAAGGGCTCCAGCACTCTCTGTCTTTCCAAAACATTTTCACTCTGCTGTGAATTTCACCTTGAATCTTGATAACAACAAGTGAACTCCTCGCTGGTCCACGGACCAATGAAAAAGACACAAGTCTCACTCCTCTCATGATCTTCTTTTAAGTTCTAAGTTTTTGCTGAAACGCTTCAGAGTCTGCTGGGAACTTCAAAGAGATGTGAACTTTCCCAAAGAGCTGGATGGACGTTTAGTCACACGCTAAGGGCACGTCATCCAGTTAAGGACTAATAACATGCTGTTATAGTCCACTTAGAACGAGCGTAAGCTCAAAACTTTGTTTATTCCTTCCTGGAATAGTTATCTTGAAGTCAGAGGCCAGTAGCTGACATATTTTCTGATGGTTGATGCGGATCCCAGGAGACGTTGAAAACGTAAACGAGGACCGGCTCGGACGTGCTGGGCCTGAAGGACTCTGTGCATCTGAAAGGCTGGTGTCATCTCTTTATCAGACTCGTCGTCGAAGGTAAAGAGCTGTTTACAAACGTACCTGGATTTAGCAGAAGTCGGATGAAAGTGTCACTTCTGGTAACATGCTCAAGACAATTTCCTTTAAACCATCTCTCCATCTTTCCTCCTATCCCCTTTCCCTCAATTCTAAGCTGGAAACTAATTAAGTCATAGAGCCTCAGACTAAATATGTTAACATCCTGTATTTATGTCTGTTGTGTTACAATTAGCATGTGCTGACGTGTTAAATTGCAAGAAAGTGAAATCATGTCAATCAAGTGTAATGGTGTTAATTTAGTTGATTTATTCTAAATAAATGGTAGTGTCTTTGGCATACCAACTAAGTTAACGTGTCCATTGTCACTCTATGGCTTTATTTATTTATCCATCATAAAGATCACAGAAATATTGGGTAAACTGAAAAAGAAAGAATCTGTGAAATTACTATTCAATCTGAATGAGTAAATTAATTAAGGTAAAGAGGTCAGTATTAATATTGACCTCCTCATAATCCTTTACAGCTGCGAACTCAACGTCAAATCTTTACAAGCATTTACAAAGACAACACGCTAATGCTAAGCTAGTTGCTAAAGAGCCGCAGAGGGATGGTGCAAGTTTGATGCCGCCACCGTTTAAGCAGGCTCGGCTTGAATTTCACCGCCAGGCAACCACTACAAAGGCTGAGGTAAACAAACTTGTAAACAAACATTTCAGATGTTTTATTTTTTATTTTGTTTTATTTTTTTAAAACAGAAGTTTTACATTTTGAATGGCACGTTTACATATGCATTGTGCTTGTTATGTAGCACTGCTGTTTTACTTTTTCATCAAAAATGAGTGTCAAAAAGATCTCTAATATCATTATTGAAAGATAAAAATTAATACAGGTTAAATCTCAGGTATTAGAGTAATCCGAAAGTAATGTAACTAAGTTACTTTCAGAACTGAGTAACTAAGTAGTGTAATATGTTACTTTTTTTAAAGTAACTAGTAATGTGTAACTAATTACTTATTTTGGGTAACTACCCCAACACTGGTGTCGACCACTCGACGGTGAGTCGTTAGTTTTATGTATTTTGGTTACTTTTATGTATAAATGCGGTGGCGAAACGCCCATGTATTTGAGATTTAAAAGTGGTCTTAGGGATTAAAAGATCATTCTCTTTTTTGTTAATTTCGTGGCCGAATAGAATATATGTACGTAAAGTATTAAATAAATCCTTTGATTTTTGTAATTTCATCCTTTTAGGATCATTTTAGTTACTTTTCAGTTGGCAATGTAGTGCAAATATTGCATAACGCTGCCGGCTACCAATTGTCGAATATAAATAGCGGATTAGATTAGCTTCCCCTAATTTTCATAAGACATTTGTGCTTTTGAAATTGTGGATCTAAAAAAATTAATAAGCGTTTTAGAAATTGTGGAACTAATTTTTTGATTAGCGTTGCCCACCACTTCCTTTAGGTAAAAATCTTGACCAAAGAATGTTGTTGTTTTATTTTGGCTGCTCCCATCTTCAGGGGTTGGTACAGGAAGTGAACTTGCATTAAATATTTGGCAGGATGCCTTTCCTGATGCAACCTGGGCTCAGCCTCACCTCCTCAACATTATAAGACCTCTGGTGCACCATCGATACACATGTTGTGAATGGCCCTCATGCCAAGTTAGCTCAATATTTGGGGAACTGGCTTAGTTTTAGCACTTGCTTTGCTTTCTAATGTCAGCTGGTTGTAACAGACATGTTGATTTGATTTTGATCAAAGACTAGTCAGAACTGACTCAGTTTACTTCTTGCCTCTTGCACAGAGCTCAAGAGCTCAGGGAACAGCTAAATGCACGTCCTGTCCCATGTCACCTGCTGAAGTGCTTCATGGTCTCTCTCTCTCAGTTCTTCTTGCATGGTCCCTCAGTTTGTCCAGACGGCCTGCTCTTGGTAGATTTACACGTGTCCCACATTCCTTCCATTTCTTAATGATGGATGAAACAGAACTCCATGTTTAGGGCCTTGAAAATCATTACCTGACTTTTCTCTTAGGTGAATTCAGAAAGTCACTTTAAAGGGAGTGAATACATTATTTGTTTATTTTAAATTTATTTATACAGTATATTTATTTCAGTTATACAATATATATTTTAATAAAATTTGTATTACTCTGTATTAATTTCATTTCACTTTGACACTTAAGAAAATGTATTTTTTGTGAAGGTCACTTAATTTTAACAATGCCTGATTCAGACGTCAGTTAAATCAAAAGACATCCAAGGGGTGAATATTTTTGTACACACTGTATAACGTGTTGTAATGATCAGGTTTATTCTTGTTTATGACCATAAATGACCATTCAGTGGGATGTTTCTGACATGAAATGTGTGGAAATGTGCAACCAAATACAAAATAAGGAGACGTGAAACAGGACAGCATGTTCAAAATGGTGAATCACTCCTACCAGTTTGGTGAACAGGATGGCGGTGTCCCAGTACTCAGGATGCCTGTCACTGGGTTTGTTGAACTTGTTCTGCCAGGAGCAGAAGTTGCGCAGACTCAGTGCAGCGTTGCTGGAGAGCTTGGGACCCTTGTCTGCGTCATGAATCACCATGAAGCCCACCACCACGATGCTGATGGAGTTCAGGATGCTGGGGTGTTTGTAGAGCCTGGCTGCCACGGACATCAGGGTCAGGAGGTAATGCTTCAAGTCGTCCCCGTGGAACTTGGCCATGGTCTCATCTGCCACCAGCAGAACCTCCACAAACCTGGGCACCGACGCAAACCGTTTGGACCTCAAGGACTTCAAGACGGCGTCCGTCAAAGCGCCAGTCGCGTTCAAGTGTTTGTATTTGTCCAGAGGGAGGCCGAGGGGGGCGCCAGGAGGGACTCCGCACCTGCTGGCGGACTTGGCTCCTGGGTGCGCAGCGCGGCTCCGGCGGCGAATCACGTGCGTCTTTTCCAAAGTGTTCCCCTGTTCACTGATGAAGTAGTCCATGCCCTGGTAGGAGAACCCCCCCTGCAGACCTCTGCACAGGCTGAGCGCCGCGAACGACTCCGGGTCCGCGTTCACTGTCCCGGAGTAGAAGCAGCTCCTGAGCTCCTCCGGCTCCTGCAGCGCCACGAAGCTGGAATCCGGTGTGAGGCGGAGGGAGAAGTCCCGTGTGAACGCGCTCAGTCTGAAAACGGTTCCGTCCTCGTGCCGGTGCTGGTGCACGCGGACAGGTGTGCACGAGTCCACCTCCATGCAGAGAGGTGTTTGACACTGGAGCAGAAGATGTGTGAGAAAAACAAACCAACTCATGCGCGCGGCCATCTCTGCTGCAGAACCGCACGCGCGTCCCTTTAAAAAAGTTCTGCAGCCCACTTGTCCTCCTGGTTGTCCTCCTGGTTGTCCTCCTGGTTGTCCTCCTGGTTGTCCTCCTGCCTCCTCCTCATCGTGCACCTCTTCTCCTCCAAGCACAGACTGCTGATAACTTCTGAGCCGTGAGGTCTGAGCGCACGCGCACCACGCTGCAAATGTGGGGCACGAGCTGGAGTCACCCCCATTTCTCCCCCTCCCTCCCTCCCTCCCTGCATACTAGAAGTCTGTGGATCGATATCACCGATACCATTGATGGCATCGGATCAACACTTTGCACTTGTCTAAAAAAGTTTGGTCCTCTGGACATTCAAAAAACAAAACAAAGCAAAAAAATTGTAGAAACATTTCGTCTTTCGTCCGAAAGACTTCCTCAGTCTGAGCTGCTGTATTCAGCTCAGTCTTATAAATAGCACCCTCTCACAGTGGATCAACCAGTTGGCTGATGACAGCCGAAACCAGCTGCTCACATGATCAAGGAGGACCATCAGCCTAACGATGGATCATTAGCACCCTGATGGTTGTTTGCTATTCACAGAGGGCTGAGTGATACTAGCAATAACAGCATTGTAAGAGGGGGACAGTTGAACCCGGAGGCCTCCACCTCTGTTTAATGATGGATGGTTTCTTTTCACAAAGATGGCCTCCTTTACTCCTCTCTCAAACCATCGTTCCTCTCTATCAAGGATGTGAACATCTTCATCCCTGAAAGAGTGACCGCTGGCCTGGAGATGAGTGTAGACCACAGAGTCCTGACCTGATGATGTTGATCTTCTGTGCTGGGCCATCCTTTTGGCCAGTGGCTGTTTAGTTTCCCCGATATAAGACTGATCACCCTCCTGACACTGAACAGCATACACAATATTACTCTGTTTGTGCCGGGGGACTGGATCTTTGGGATGAACCAGTCTTTGTCGTAATGTATTTTTTGGGGGTTTAAAAGCCACTGGGACGTTGTGTTTAGAAAATAAACGTCTCAATGTCTTTGAAACTCCCGTAACATACAGAATGCACTTGTGTTTTTCTCTTACCCATCTGTGTTGGTCCTTTGTCTTCCTGTTTGCAAAATATCTAATGAACCAGTGGGTTTTAATGAAACTCAGACAGTAATCTTTGGATGTACAGTATCTACTTTTGGAGTCAACCCATATGTGGCAACGCAACTTTCTTAAACTCAAAAATGGCTACAACTTAGCAAATTTGACAGATATTGACCTGAATGTAGAAGCAGCTGAGAGTTGTTCCCAGCACGTGCTGTGAGCGTGACATGATCAATCAGCTCCATCACTTCTCAAGGTGGTTTCAGTTTAAAACTCTGGAACCAATGGTGGCAAGAGATGTGCATTTTTTCAAGAACTGCTACACTTTAAATATAGGCTACTGTAATTTGTCAAAAATATATTCATGTATAATGTTTATTTTGGAAACTATAAAAACAATCAAACAAAAGTGGAACGAATGGGAAAACTATTTTATTTTGTTTCTGTACAAACATAAAAACCAAGAAGAATGTTCATTCTACACTTTGAACTGATTTAATTTGAACAAATTTAGTAGATGCAGTATTGACCTATAATTTATAACTTCTGAAATATATCCTGGGTTTTAAAATGTAAATAAACATGAAGAAAATCATCCAAATCCCTTGGCTGATGAAACATGACAAACTTCTTTCCTCTACCCTGATGCATGTTCAATAATCCAGGTAGAAAAATCTAAAAAAGCTAAGTCTGGTCCTCTGGACATTATTATTATCATTTTTTGCTTTGCTTTTTTTTGTTTTTTTGAATGTCCAGAGGACCAGACTTAGCTTTTGTAGGTTGTTTCCTCTACATTGAACAGCACAGGCTGTTCCTGGAAGGTAAGAGGATTGGATGATGATCTGCTCTTGGTATCATATTTATACCGTACTCTTCAAACTCACTCAACTCAACAGCTACACAAACACAACATCTTCACGTTCGACAGAAAGTTGAGCCTGAGCACAAAGAAACAGCGACACCTGCTGGTGCTCAAAGTCCTGACACTCCCCTCCGTGTGGACTTTATAGTCCTGGAGCGCCATCTGCCGTCTACTTGCTAAACTGCACCAAGGGTCGGGTTCAGTTACAGAAAACCAGATAAAATACAGCAACGGACTGTAAACAACGCGTTCTTTGAACGGAAAAAAGGCAGAAAAGACAATATTTTTATTTTTTATCATATTAGTTCATTTTGCAGAAAGGGACATTAGCCCATCTGTGTGCATGGGTGTGTACTTGTGTGTGAGCAAAATGTCTCTTGAACCCCTAGATTTTAAAGAACATTTCAGAAAGCAATTATTGGATGTAACCTACCTCTACAATTAACTGATCAACATATGGAGTCAACCAGAGTCTGCTACAGCTGCATGGCACTGGAAACACTGGGATTCAGTGTATTTGGCAGATGTTGAGATCATATTTGTTGTAGTTGCTGAGACTAATCTCCAAAATATATTGTGAGCATGGGCAACGATAATCTAATGATAAACTATAATCATGTTGGTCTTTTAGCAATCAATACAAATGTTACTGAACAATCAGGGTTCTTTATTGTCATTCGCATCACGTGTGGAACATGAGGTGGAACGAAATTGTGTACTCAGGGTCCCGGTTATCCAATAATATAAAAAATATTAATTATAAAATAAACATTTTTAAGGATCTAAGAAATACACCAAACTAAGAAATACGCTAAACACTAATAACCCCAAACAATACGACGAACAACAGCAGCACAAACATGAGTCTGTGTGAGCAGATGACTACAATGTGCTAAAGGAATCATTAAGCACACATCTATGATTATTTGCTTTTTGGAGGCAACCCATTTTAAGAAGATCCCCACAGCCACCTGACCATCAAATAAATACTATAACTCAAGCAGTTTTACAATTACTGATCAGATATTAGGTGAGACTGATCCCAACTCATACTGTACCTTGAAAGTAACTTGCCTTGCACAACAGCATGAGGCAAAAGTTCAAAATGTTTTTATTACATTTTTAGAGTCACCTCTTTCTGTTAGCAAAATAGCTACTGAACCACTGGCTGGGTATTAATGAACCTTTCAGAAAGTACTTACTGGAAGTTCATCGACAACTGATTAACTTTAGATCATCCAAGCGACGACGGTGGCCACAGTTTATTCTGCACACACCTCAACAGATACTAGTGTGGTAGTAGTTGGCAGTCATTCAAAAACATCCTCTAACACATGTGCCATGTTGCTGTATGTCATGAGCTGAAGCTTACATTTACTGATCAGCTACATCTCAGTCTAAAACTCTGACATGAAAGGTGGCGGGCGACATGCATCCATCCAATCAATGCTAGGTGTCCATTTGTTAGTTACTTAATTGCAGCCTATTATTATTGTTATTATTATTATTATTGTTATTATCATCATCATCATCATCATTATTATCATTATATTATTATCCATCCATCAATTATCTTTTACCCGCTTCTTCCATTTTTGGGTCACGGGGGTCGCCGGTGCCCATATCCAGCAATCACTGGGCGAGGGGCAGGGTACACCCTGGACAGGTCTCCAGTCCATCACAGGGACACAGAAAGACAAACGAGACAACTAACCATTTAGTCTCACTCTCACATAGGGACAATTTAGAGTTACCAATCAGCCTAACATGCGTGTTTTTGGATTGTGGGAGGAAACCAGAGTACCTGGAGAAAATCCACGTATGCACGGAGAGAACATGCAAACTCCACCCAGGAAGGCCCCCGGACTGGGATTTGAACCAGGAACCTGATCGCTGAGACGCAGCAGCTCTACCAGTTGCGCCACCGTACCACATATTATTATCATTATATTATTGTTATTATTATTATTATTATTATTATCATCCATCCATCCATCCATCCATTTTCTTCCGCTTATCCGGGGTCGGGTCGCGGGGGTAGCAGCCTAAGTAGGGAGGCCCAGACTTCCCTCTCCCCAGCCACTTGGAGCAGCTCCTCTGGGGGAATCCCAAGGCGTTCCCAGGCCAGCCGAGAAACATAGTCCCTCCAGCGTATCCTGGGTCTTCCTCTGGGTCTCCTCCCGGTGGGACATGCCCGGAACACCTCACCAGGGAGGCGTCCAGGAGGCATCCTAACCAGATGCCCGAGCCACCTCAACTGGCTCCTCTCGATGTGGAGAAGCAGCGGCTCTACTCCGAGTCCCTCCCGGATGACTGAGCTTCTCACCCTATCTCTAAGGGAGAGTCCAGACACCCTGCGGAGAAAACTCATTTCAGCCGCTTGTATCCGAGATCTCGTTCTTTCGGTCACAACCCAAAGCTCATGACCATAGATGAGGGTGGGAACGTAGATCGATCGGTAAATTGAGAGCTTTGCCTTTCGACTCAGCTCTCTCTTCACCACGACAGACCGGTACAGCGCCCGCTTCACTGCGGACGCTGCACCTATCCGCCTATCGATCTCACGCTCCAGTTTTCCCTCATTCGTGAACAAGACCCCGAGATACTTAAACTCCTCCACTTGGGGCAGGACCTCCTCCCCGACCCGGAGAGGGCATGCTACCCTTTTCCGGCTCAAGACCATGGCCTCGGATTTGGAGGAACTGATCCTCATCCCGGCCGCATCACATTCAGCTGCAAACCGCTCCAGCGAAAGCTGTAGATCACGATCTGATGAAGCCAATAGGACCATATCATCTGCAAAAAACAGAGAAGTGATTCTAATGCTGTGATCACACCGAACAGCTTTTCAGCAGCAGGAGCGTCCAGTTTACATGTAAAGTCAATGGGGGACGCGCTTCCAGCCACGTCTTGGCGTCGGGCGTCACGTCGCGTGCGTGTTGAGCGTGCTGGAAAGCGTTTTCCGTGCACGTGAACCGGCTTCAGCCTCCAAACCGCGCATTCAACATGCTGAAGATTTCGCGGTTCAAACTTTCAAACGCCGCTCAACTCTCCCTGATTGGTTGGTGTGTCAACCAATCAGGGAGAGTCGGGGAGAGAGAGGGGGAGAAGAGAGGAGGAGAAGAGAGGAGGAGAAGAGAGGGGGAGAGTCCCTATGTGACGCGGAAACGAGGGGGCGCGCGCACTATGTGACGTATTGTTTGTGGGACACAGAAAAGACCCGCGAGGTCGTGTACTATGGAAGAGAAACTCATTGTAGCTGTGTGTTCGCGACAAGTCCTTCACGACCAGTCAAGTCTGCTCCACAGAGACGGAAATAAAAAGCTCCTCGCCTGGCGGAGTGCGCAGGACTCTGTGCGCAGGACTCTGTATACCGGTAAGCTCCTCCCACACACCCCGCAGCAGTTTCGCGTTCTGGCTTTCTGGTCCAAGTAGGTCCCGACACCAAGTGCGTCCACTTGCGTGCGTGACGAGCTTTTTGGAGGTTGAAACGCTGTTCGGTGTGACCACACCATAAGGCCACCAAAACGGATCCTCTCAACACCTTGGCTGCGCCTAGAAATTCTGTCCATAAAAGTTATGAACAGAATCGGTGACAAAGGGCAACCTTGGCGGAGTCCAACTCTCACTGGAAACGAGCCTGACTTACTGCCAGCGATGCGGACCAAGCTCTGACACCGGTCGTACAGGGACCTAACAGCCCATATCAATGGGCCTGGTACCCCATACTCCCGGAGTACCCCCCACAGAACCCCCCGAGGGACGCGGTCGAATGCCTTTTCCAAGTCCACAAAGCACATGTAAACTGGTTGGGCAAACTCCCACGCACCCTCCAGGACCTGCTGAGGGTGTAGAGCTGGTCCAGTGTTCCACGACCAGGACGAAAACCACACTGCTCCTCCTGAATCCGAGGTTCGACTATCCGACGGACCCTCCTCTCCAGAACCCCTGAATAGACCTTACCAGGGAGGCTTAAGAGTGTGATCCCCCTATAGTTGGAACGTGTTTATGTTGTGTGTTAATGTTGTGTGTTAATGTTGTTTATGTTGTGTGTTTATGCTGTGTTTATGTTGCGTGTTTATGTTGTGTGTTTATGTTGTGTGTTAATGTTGTGTTTTTGTGTTGTTTGTTGTGTGTTTATGTTGCGTGTTTATGTTGTGTGTTAATGTTGTGTGTTAATGTTGTTTATGTTGTGTGTTTATGTTGTGTGTTTATGTTGTGTGTTTATGTTGTGCGTTTATGTTGCGTGTTCATGTTGTGTTTTTGTTGTGTGTTTATGTTGTGTTAATGTTGTGTGTTAATGTTGTGATTTTGTTGTGTGTTTATGTTGCGTGTTTGTTGTGTGTTCATGTGCTTATATTGTGTGTTTATGTTGTGTGTTAATGTTGTTTATGTTGTGTGTTCATGTTGTGTGTTTATGTTGTGTGTTTATGTTGCATGTTTATGTTGTGTTTTTGTTGTGTGTTTATGTTGTATGTTTATGTTGTGTGTTAATGTTGTGTGTTAATGTTGTTTATGTTGTGTGTTTATGTTGTGTGTTTATGTTGTGCGTTTATGTTGCGTGTTCATGTTGTGTTTTTGTTGTGTGTTTATGTTGTGTTTATGTTGTGTGTTAATGTTGTTTATGTTGTGTGTTTATGTTGTGTGTTTATGCTGTATGTTGTGCGTTTATGTGCGTGTTTATGTTGCGTGTTTATGTTGCGTGTTTATGTTGTGTTTTTGTTGTGTGTTTATGTTGTGTGTTTATGTTGTGTTTATCTTGTGTGTTATTGTTGTGTGTTAGTGTGTGTTAATGTTGTGATTTTGTTGTGTGTTTATGTTGCGTGTTTATGTTGTGTGTTCATGTGTTTATGTTGTGTGTTTATGTTGTGTGTTCATGTGTTTATGTTGTGTGTTCATGTTGTGTGTTCATGTGTGTTTATGTTGTGTGTTTATGTTGTGTGTTTATGTTGGGGGCCAAGATGGTGTAGTGGCAGGGCTTCCGACTTGGGACCCGAAGGACGCGGGTTCGCGCCCCGGCCACTACACACCTTGGGGTGTTATGAGTGCACACCCAATTCTCCAGCTCCCCGAGCGCTTTCTATGGCTGCTCACTGCACCACCTGGTGGTGGTTGGGTTAAATGCAGAGACGAATTTCGTCTTGTATGGGAAACATACACAGATGACAGAAAAGGACATTATTATTTATTATTATTATGTTAAGTGTTTATGTTGTGTGTTAATGTTGTGTGTTTTTGTTATGTGCTTATGTTGTGTGTTTATGTTGCGTGCTTATGTTGCGTGTTAATGTTGTGTTTTTGTTGTGTGTTTTTGTTGTGTGTTTATGTTGCGTGTTTATGTTGTGTGTTTATGTTGTGTGTTTATGTTGTGTGTTTATGTTGTGTTTATGTTGTGTGTTTATGTTGTGTTTATGTTGTGTGTTCATGCTGTTTATGTTGTGTGTTAATGTTGTGTGTTTATGTTGTATGTTAATTTGTGTTTTTGTTGTGTTTATGTTGTGTGTTCATGTGTGTTTATGTTGTGTGTTTATGTTGTGTGTTTGTTATGCGTTTATGTTGTGTGTTTGTTGTGTTTATGTTGTGTGTTCATGTGTGTTTATGTTGTGTGCTTATGTTGAGTGTTCATGTTGTGTTTATGTTGTATGTTAATGTTGTGTTTATGTTGTGTGTTAATGTGTGCTTTTGTTATGTTTATGTTGTGTGTGTTTATGTTGTGTGTTTATGTTGTGTGTGTTTATGTTGTGTGTTTATGTTGTGCGTTTATGTTGTGTGTGTTTATGTTGTGCGTTTATGTTGTGCGTTTATGTTGTGCGTTTATGTTGTGTGTTTATGTTGTGTGTTTATGTTGTGTGTTTATGTTATGTGTTTGTTGTGCATTTATGTTGTGTGTTTATGTTGTTTGTTGTGTGTTTTTGTTGTGTGTTTATGTTGCGTGTTTATGTTGTGTGTTTATGCTGTTTATGTTGTGTTTATGTTGCGCGCTGTTTATGTTGTGTGTTTATGTTGCATGTTTATGTTGTGTGTTTATGCTGTTTATGTTGTGTGTTTATGTTGTGTGTTAATGTGTGTTTATGTTGTGTGTTCATGTGTTTATGTTGTGTGTTTATGTTGTGTGTTCATGTGTTTATGTTGTGTGTTTATGTTGTGTGTTCATGTGTTTATGTTGTGTGTTTATGTTATGTGTTCATGTGTTTATGTTGTGTGTTTATGTTGTGTGTTCATGTGTTTATGTTGTGTGTTCATGTGTTTATGTTTATGTTGTGTGTTCATGTTGTGTGTTCATGTGTGTTTATGCTGTGTGTTTATGTTGTGTGTTTATGTTAAGTGTTTATGTTAAGTGTTTATGTTAAGTGTTTAATGTTGTGTGTTAATGTTGTGTGTTTTTGTTATGTGCTTATGTTGTGTGTTTATGTTGCATGCTTATGTTGCGTGTTAATGTTGTTTTTGTTGTGTGTTTTTGTTGTGTGTTTATGTTGCGTGTTTATGTTGCGTGTTTATGTTGTGTTTATGTTGCGTGTTTATGTTGTGTGTTTATGCTGTTTATGTTGTGCTTATGTTGTTTATGTTGTGTGTTTATGCTGTTTATTTTGTGTGTTAATGTTGTGTGTTAATGTTGTGTGTTTATGTTGTGTGTTTGTTGTGCATTTATGTTGTGGTGTTTGCTGGTAAAAGATTTCCTGTGTGGTAAAGAAATAACGAACTGGTTTTATTCTGCACCAGATGAACAGAGTGGGAGCCGTTGGTTCCAGTGAGGACACCTCAGCAGAACTTCATGTCCTCATCACCACCACGTCTGTACACGGTTTCCCACAATGCTCCGAGGTTCATGACCGGTTGCAGTCGCCTGGCTGTTCACCGTGCGCTGGCTGCTCTTCTCTTGCTGCATGTTGCTGCATGACTCATGTTCGTGCTGCTGTTTATAATGATGTTTTTCTACTACATTAGGGCTTAGTGTATTACTAGCTGATGTCTCTCTTAGTTAATCCTAGATGTTATTATTGTTTTTCTCTTGCATTTGTTGTTGGATGTAACTGGGACCTTGTGTACATAATCTCGTTTTCAACACATGTACTACATGCGGTGCAAATGACAATAAATTCTCTCTGACTCTGACTTCACGTCTTCTCGAGGTCCAACAGCCGCGACGCTCCATCGTTGTCCTTCCGTCGTGTCTTCTGCCCCTCGGCGTGGAACCCCCACACACACGGACCTGAACCCGCCAGGACTCGTCTCTTTTTGAGCCGTCAGTTCGATTCTAAGTGTTGGTAAGACGTTTGTTAACCCGTTTGCCCCTCCCCCCACCCTGTTGCTGCATCTTGAAATCAAAACTTGTTGAATCAAACCTTCATTATAAATAATAAAACCAATAAACTTTTTTATAACCTGTTTATTTCTGTTGTTCCTGCTTGGATTACCTGGTTCCCGCTCGCCTTCCTCTGAGCCGTCATCACCGTCCGAGTCTTCATCTTTGATCAGCACCACCTCCGAGAGCTGCAGACACCACCCACAACAAGATCAAGTCAGTTTCACTGATGTAAACAGGAAACAAGAGATCAGGGAGACCGAACGGTTGTTGAGGCTCAGACTGTTTTTCAAGTTTAATTAATATTACAGCTCAAACAAAAGATGAATTCTCATTAAAGTTGAGGCTGATTAACTTTAAACTATTCTTTTGTTTGTTGCATGGACATAAACCATTTAAAAGGATCCGTTTGAACAAAAGCCTCCAGTTGCCACAGATCTATACAACTCCCTAAAACTTCTTAATTTAAACATAAACTTCTTTAACACC
Source organism: Garcialebias charrua (assembly GCA_038048925.1). Lineage (NCBI taxonomy): Eukaryota > Metazoa > Chordata > Actinopteri > Cyprinodontiformes > Rivulidae > Garcialebias > Garcialebias charrua. The sequence continues at coordinate 22,394 of JBBPBX010044822.1, forward strand.
TGGCTTCAAAAGTTATTTAACTTATTTTAAGATATCAAACCATTCTGCACCAGTGGTGGGATGTAACTAAGTACAAGTACTGTACTTTGTTACTGTACTTAAGTACATTTTTCATGTATCTGTACTTTACTTAAGTAGAATTAAATGTGGGTACTTTTACTCCACTACATTTTACATGAAGTATCTGTACTTTCTACTACACTACATTTCTATAATGTGTTGAGTTACAAGTTACATTCACGTTGCAGCTTTTTGATTTGTCATTAGTTTGAAATTAACTGATGTCGAGAGAGTTGGTCCATTGAATCACTGCAAAGTGGACAGGTAACATTAGACCTGCCTCCAGGAAGAGTTGGACCAATGAAGTATATTCTAGATATATGTCATTGAGCTGGGAGTACCCACAGCACCACTAACACACACAAAATGGATTCCACCACAAAGATTCAGCCAGAAGATACACAACACCCATGGCCTTATTGAAAGACTATTGAAATATTATTGAAAGACTGTTTAGTACAGCAGGACAGATTCTCTCTCCCAAAAGATCCAGACTGGATTAAAAAAACTTTGAAAACCAACTTGTTCTGAACTTGAACAAGAAATTCTTGCTGCAATATTAAAATGTGTCAGTTCATGGATGTTAGACGAGAGACGTCTCCAAATGTCTTGACACTCGGGTCCAAGTTTTAAAAATGGTGTCAGGAAGTTAAAATATTGTTAACTATTGACCCATTACAAGGTTTAGACAGTATTTTAACTAGAGTTGATGACAAACTGGAGTTGAAATGCTCCTTTTTTCAGGCAGACAACTTTTACTTTAATGTGTTTACTGCAGTTAAAATGACACATTGGTTTGTGTTAAATAAAAACTTTCAAAGGTTTAATCATTCTTTCTTATTTTGCTTAATAACATTTAACTCTGCAGGTCATCCCTGAAATTCTGACGCACAGAATCACAAGTTTAAGTGTGAACTGTGTCACAGAGTAAACACAATAAAACATGTATTATCTGCAGCATGTTCATTAAAATGACTCAACACTATTCATGCATTACAGAAAATATACAGTACGCACACTTAATGATACTGTAGACCATTACATTAGTTAATACATTCAGCAAGTACTTTTACTTTAATACTTTAAGTATTTTTAAAAGCAAGCACTTATTTACTTTTACTTAAGTAAAAACATTAATATGGTAATTCTACTTAGAGTACATTTTTATCTGTTTATTTGTACTTTTACTTAAGTAGGCTACAGTGCTTGAGTACCAGTACTTTATCCACCACTGTTCTGCACATTAAAGGCCCAGGCAGAGCTCTGCGTACGGCCTGTACGCCGCTCTACGCGCGTGTTCTGTGCGCACGCGTTCACCAGCACAGCTCTGCGTTCGTTCTCGCGTTTTCGCTCTAAATTCTTGTCGTAATTTGAGCAGCTGCGCGCAGAGCGTCTGCCTACGGGACAAACTGAGGTCGCTGATTGGTCATTTGCTGACACGCCTACTGAATTGATTGACAGGTCGGGTGGGGAAAAAAGAAAAAGGCACGAGCTGTCAGGCTGCAGTCGCTGTGGTGTTCTAAACTTTATATGTTAATAAAAAGTTCTTAAAAATAAAAACGGGGAGCGCTGGTCCTGCAGCCCACCAGGAAATGTTTAGAACCTCCCGCAGCCACGTAGGACATGAGTTTAATTCGCTCGTGACAAATTCATTCATTTCTCATCATTTCAGTCATGGAGCAATGGAGGAGGAAGCGAAGCGATCACTTGACTTTTGGCAAAAAAACAAAAGAAAAGTCCAGATCAGGGATGAAGATGGGGAATTTAATACATTTGTGTCTCATACAAAACAGTCCGGCGCCGGGCAGTTTATTGTGAGACAACGCGCTTCGCGTACGTGGTCGTAAAATTTGAGCTTTACGTATTCGTGCCCTGCGGGGCTACGCGTGTGCCTCTGTGTACGTACAGCGGCGTACTGCCTTACGCAGAGCTCTGCCCGGGCCTTAACTCTGTATTTTAAGCATTTGGGGTCGCAAGACTGGTCACAGCTCTGATTCTGTAGCATGTTTCTAATACAATTAAATGGTAAATGGAGCTTATTTATATAGCGCTTTCCAGCCCCCTATGAGGGGCCCCAAAGTGCTTTACAGCACCAGCCATCCACCCATTCATACACACATTCATACACCGGTAGCGGCAGACTGCCATTCATTCAACCTTTATTTAGTCAGGTAAATCTTATTGAGCCTCGAGGGCTCATTTACGAAAGCGACAAGTCCATGCCGGGAGCAACTCAGGGTTAAGTGTCTTGCCCAAGGACACAACAACACATGATGTGGGGAACCGGGATTCGAACCACCAACCTTCCCTTCTCCACACTAGGGACGACTGCCATTACCACTACGCCACGGCCGCCCATTAATTCATTATTATTATAATACCGTAATATTAATGATAATAATAATTAATAGTTTATTTTCGTCCCTAACGGACTGATCGTGGATCAAGCCCCCGGTCCTAACGGGGTCTTGATCCATCATGGCCGCCTGAGGTTCACCTCCTCCTCCTCCGGCTCCTCCAGCGGAGCTCCTCCGGGCGAGGCAGCGGCTTCGCCTCGCTCCGTGTCCGGCTGCGCCTCCTTGGCCCCCGGCGCCTCCTGGAGGCTCTGTCCGCTCCGCACCACGATGGACTCGATGAGGAGCAGCTTCTTCCGCAGGTCCCGGTTCTCCTGGTGGCTCCGCTGCACCTCCAGCTGCAGCACGGAGTAGCCCGCCTCCACCACCTCGCACACCTCCGCCACCGCCGCCTTGGTGAGGGCGGCCATGATGATGGACAGCTGCTCGCGCAGAGACTCGTTCAGGACCGACATGGCGCCTCCAGCAGAACCGGAACCGAACCCGAACTCCCGCTAAAGAGTCAACACGAGCCCGAGGCCTCTGGAAGAAGTTTTTAATCAGCAACAAACCGCTGAGTTTGGACTACAAACAGCAAAACATGCCAGAACTACAGAAGGTTCAGAGCTTTTACGTCACTTCCTGAATAACGTTCACATTTCAAAATAAGAGACTTAAGAAATACTGTATGTATGAAGTAGTTTTATGTACGAAGCTAACTTCAGCTTCGTGTTTTATGTGTACAGTACTGTAATATGTTGAAATTGGAAAATTGAGATTATTCTTCTTTTTTTTACTTGTAGATAATTATTGTTTGAATAATCCCGGTTAAAAACTCACTACTACTCCATCGCTTTCAATGCCAGCTGATTTGTACTGGATCGTTTGATTTATGATCTGCAATGTTTTTTATGTTTTTCGTGTTGTACTTCATTGTCTGTGTTGCCTGTTGCGTGTTTGTTTGTCCAGCACTTTGGTGTGGACTTGTTCCTGTTTAAAGTGCTTTATAAATAAAATGGTATGGTATGGTATGGTATGAATTGATGGTTTTGAAAAGGGGCAGATATAATAAGATGTTTTCTTCTTTCTGCCGCCTTTCATTTTATATTTTATTTCTTTTATAAGATGCATGTTATGTTTTTATTTTTATAAAATGAATAAATAAATAAATAAATAAATAAAATAAATAAAAAACGTGTAGCTCAGGGGTCCGCAACCTGCGGCTCTAGAGCCACATGTGACTCTTTGGTCCCTCCGCAGCGGCTCTTTCAAGCTTTGAACAAATACATAACACTGAATTGTATTGGTAGTTATACAAAAAAGTATACTAGTTTTAGCTGTTTTCCTGTCATTTCTTTTGCAAATACTCTTCAACACTTTGCTTTATTTCTTTACTTACCGTATTTTTCGGACAATAAGGTGCACCTTATTGTGGCCTCCTTGGCTTCAATAAGGTGCACCTTATTGTGGCAGGATGCCCTGCGGTCATTAAATGCACCACACGTGCAGAGATGTGATTGGTGGGTCTGGGGCTGCTTCCTGTATAAAAGGGGCAAGTCCTCAGGGTTGAGCACACGTCATTCGCCTTCCGGCGGCGTTTGCTGGCTGTGTCGCGCTAGCGTTATGTGCACCAGGTCGCGATGATCTACTGTTCTCGCGACCACATGTACGAGTTTCCTGTTTCCCTCTCCTGTTGAGGTGGAACACGGTGGTGAGTAGTGAAGCGCCAGTTTTTCTGTTCTCTTACACGTTCAGATTTTGAATAATATTTACATTTGGTAGCTGTTGCTGTTTGTCCTTGGCGACCGTCTGCTTCCTGTTTGTCCATGGCCGTGTGTCTGCTGCGGTCTGGATTGTCCCGACTGGTTCTGCCCCCATCCGGGTCGTCCCTCGCCTGCCGGCTGGTCCTGGGACTGTTTGGTGCCCGCTGTCTGGACGGCGTGGGGTGGGCTACGTCACGCGTCCTGCGGGCTGAGCTGAGCCGACTGATGCCAGCTCAACTAATCATACAGGTGTCGGTTTGAGTGGCGTCTCTTCGGGTGCAGCAGATTTCACCAGGGCGGACTCTGGAATACTGTGAGATTGGTACAAAACCCCCCTCCAGGTGGTGGCAGTACAGTACTCCTGGTTGGCCATAAAGACTGTATGTGGGTTTTCCCCTTTTTAACATTTTACTAAATTGCACTTTTATTACTGAATTGAGCTAGAACTACCTTTTTTAAATTGTGAATATTTTAACATTTTAACTTTGCATTATTTATGGTAAATGGAGCTTATTTATATAGCGCCTTCCAGCCCCCTGTGAGGAGCCCCAAAGCGCTTTACAATACGAGCCATCTACCCATTCATTCAGACATTCATACACCGTTAGTGGTAGCCTGCCTTGTAGGGCGCTATCCAGACCTACCGGGAGCAACTCTGGGTTAAGTGTCTTGCCCAGGGACACAACGACACATGGTGGGTGGATGAGGGACTCAAACCTCCGACCTTCCGAATGG
>JBBPBX010044823.1:0-21082 GCA_038048925.1 Garcialebias charrua
GTCTCAAATGGTCCTTGGGGGCACCCGGGTGCCCGCGGGCACCACGTTGGTGACCCCTGCTCTAGCCAATCTTCAGCAAACAAAAAGCCTTGTCATTATCCCCACATCATTCATATGACTACTGTATGCCATCAATCTCCTCTTGGGCACTTCCTTATCCACCAGTAGACTGTTTAACCTTTTGAGTCCTGAGAGGGAGATGATAAAGTCATGCATTGAGGAGTCCATCACCTCAGGTATCTCCCGTGGGGGCAGGTTTCTTTTTTCTGGTTAAAAATAATAAATCAGGGCAGCATGGTGTCTCAGTTGGTAGGGCTGTTGCCTCTCAGCTAAAAGGTCACCAGTTCAAACCCCCGCCCAGAATCTTTCTGTGCAGATTTTGTATGTTCTCTCCATGTGTGTGTGGGTTTTCTCTGGGTACTCCGGTTTCCTCCCACAGACCACAAATCTGCACGTTAGTCTGATTGGAAACTCTAAATTGTCTCTATGTGTGAGTGAGAGCATAAATGTTGTCTTGTTTGTCTCTTTGTGTCTCTGTGATAGACTTGTGACCTGTCCAGAGTGTACCTCACCTCTCACACAGTTATAGCTGGACATGGGCCCCGTGGCCCAAAAAAAGGAAGAAGTGGGTAAAGATAATGGATGGCTGGATGGATGGATGGAAAAAGATAAATCATGAGACAGAATGAAGTAAATTATTGTGTATTTAGGTGTGTTTTGGTGGTGGGTTGAGGGGAGTGTGAGCTGTGTGAATGAGTGTATGCATGTGTGCGTTTCTGAGTAAAGGCTCCAGTATAGCTCTGCCTTTGGCCGACGCCGGTCCGTGCACGCGTTCTGTGCACAGGCAGTTCACTCCCATAGCTCAGCGTGAGGCTCCAGTGTTTTCGCACCAAATTCTTGACGTCATTTGAGCAGATGCAGGGCAGAGCATTTACCTACGGGACAAATTGAGGTCGCTGATTGATCATTTGCTGACACGCCTACTGAATTGATTGACAGGTCGGGTGGGAAAAAAAGGCGAGAGCGGCAGCTTATGCCACAGCGGTGTTCTGTGTTTATATGTTAATAAAAAGTTCTAAAAAATAAACTAAAAACAGGGAGCGCTGGTCCTGTTGCCCACACATCAGACCATTACACCAGGAAATCTGCAGAACCTCGCGCAGCCACGTTGGACCCGAGTTTAATTCGCTCATGACAAATTAATTCATTTCTCATCATTTCAGTCATGGAGTCAATGGAGGAGGAAGCAATCACTTGACTTTTGGCAAAAAAACAAAAGAAAGGCCAGATCAGGGATGAAGAAGGGGAATTTAATACATTTGTGTCACATACAAAACAGTCTGGCGCCGGGCAGTTTATTGTGCGACAATGCGCTTGCATTCGCGGTCATAAAATTTGAGCTTGGCGCGTTGGTGCCCGCATTTGAACGCTTGTGCCTCTGCGTTCGAACGGCATCGAGCGGCGTTCGGCCGAACGCAGAGCTATACTGGGGCCTTAAGTCTGTGAACACTGTTCCAGACAGGTCCATAGATGTCTTTGGGGACGGGAACTGGTAGTGGGAGCGGAGCATCTTGTTCACATAACATTCAGGAGAATTTCAGACAACAGTTTTCCAAGGCTGATACAGGGAAATCAGATTCAGATAACCGTTGTTTTGGGTCAGGCCAACTCAGTTGATTTCCTTATACCTCACAGTTGCAATGGTACATCTCACCGGCGACTCCAAACAGCCAAATTTGTGGTGTGTGTGTACCGTCGAGCCGAGCTTGTAACTTCTCCAAGGTTGATTCCTTCCTGCCAGCGAGGTTCAGAAGCTGCAAGTAGACTGCAATTCTCAGCAGAAATTGCATCCAGCTTATGGCTCAGCTCACACAGCATTTGAGTCTGAGTGTTCAAAGCATGGCACATTTCTTCGCACAGGCCAGGCAGCTTCACAATGGCCAGAACAGCTGCAGGCATTTTTCAGATTTGTCGATACGCCAGGTAACCACCAACTCCAAAAAGCAGAAATCCTGTTATTATAAATCCAATTATGTATGCATCGTCAGCATCCTCGAACAACAATATGGACAGACACTTGATCTTCCACTGCCCCAAGGAATCTATCATGTATCTAGCTGCAAGTGTCCCATCGGGGCAGGAGGGCTCTCCTTCGCTCTGTCTTCTCGTCGAGAAAATTTCATCAATTGCGTTGAGAGACCAGCTGACCACATCCATAATTTACAATTTGGAAGATATGCAAAGAGAAGCTCCGAAAGGTTCACAGGACAAAGAGCAGAATCAGGGAAAGGAGTGGCAGGAAAACGCATCCGCCTTCACCGAGAGCAAGAAGGGGAAAAAAAGTCACAGCAAGTCAAACTTTTGCAAATATTTATGCAATTTTTTTGCTGAACATCCTGAGGTGGCACACTGAAATCAAAAGCCAGATCAGAATTTCATAAATGTAATCATGCTGTTCTTGTAAAACAGTGATTTGACAACTTTAACATCATGATAGTTAATGAATTTCCAGCAGATGAAATAGTTTCATAAAAAAATTAAAAATAAAAATTCTGATGATGATGACGCAGTCCAGAACAGAACATTTAGAGTTCCCCAACAGTCCAGTTTTAATGTGTTCTGTATCTTTACGGATACTTGTAATGTCCTTTGTCCTTACATTATACTTTTTTGTCATCCCCCCAAAAAATGTAAATGCACATTTTCAATTTGATGGAGTACATTAAATAAAACATTTACTAGAAACAGGCTTTCAAACATTTAAAGCACCACTTCTACTAATAATTTTAAAATTAATTTATTTGCTTGTTGTTCAGTTCATTTGTGAACCAAAAACTTTATTATGACTGTCTTAAATTGGGAATAAAAATATTAACAACAAAATGTTTGTTTTTATTTATTTAAAAAATTGCTTCATAAAACCTACATGTTACTGTTGTGGATATTGGATTTAGACCAGTTGTCCTTTTTTAACGGGGACTAGATTTAAGGTTCTATTTTTTTAAATAAATAAATAATGAAGTGTTTATTTGTATTTTTAAGTCCTGATTGATAGAATTGTTAGTGTTTAGATTCTTAAGATTCTACTTTTGCAAATCAGTGGATATCCTGAAAATCAAGAATCATATTGAGAGAGAGGAGAAAGGTAATTGCCTAGAACTGATAAATATTTAATCACTAAATCCATCACTTGATAATGCGCTAGCTAGGGTTCGAAGGTCACCCCATTGTTTTAGCAGCCTCCATGATGGATCACTGATCTCAGACCAGCAGGGGAGGTTATCTCAGCTGTAAGCACCAGTTTTCTCCTCACACTCGTTTTTCTCCAACACACACACACACACACGTTTATATTGCCATACCCAAGTTTATTCAACTGTAGGATGTTATTTTGTAATTCCACATCTGCTAAGGTCACTTCTGCTTTAATGTACATGTTTTGCTAGCAGAGCATCCCCGTAGGGTTGCATCGCCCAGAGGGTTGTGCAGCTTGATAGCAAAGCAAAAAAATCAGCCCTGAACTCAGATAACTCAGGAATGGCACATTCAGGACAATAAACAAGAGTTATCCCAGAAACTTGGAAAGCAAATAGATATAGGATGCACTTGAACAATCAATCAGCCCTCTCATATATTCCTGCCCAGCCTGACAGTTTTTGCTTGTTCTAACTTTTATTATTCCATTGTTGGATGTTTTCTTGGTGAAGGTACATCAAGCCCTGTGAAGTTAATAACTAGCAAATATGACAGCACTGTACCTCTTTTGTTCAACTCAACCCCAATAAACCAACACAAAATCCTCATACCAAGCACGTAGTTGGAGGGTGGATGATATGGGTTTATTTTAAAGTTACTGGACCTGGGCACCATGAAGTCAGCTAGTAAACCATGAATTCTTCCCTACATTAAAGTATTATTAGGTCATGCTGAGATACATTTTTGACCACGCTGAGCTCATGCAACATAATAACATCAAGAAAAACAGCAACTATACAATCTGAAATGCTAATAAAAAAAGAAAAAAGTTTTGTAAATATTTCAACTTTATCCTGATTTAAATGCTCATAAGCCTCAATAAACTGAACCTCTGCTGTAAAGACGAGTGGGCCAAAATTAATCGACTACAGCATAAGTGACTGACAATGTTATTTTTGCTGAAGATGATTCTATTTATTGGTAAATGGTAAATGGAGCTTATTTATATAGCGCTTTCCAGCCCCCTGTGAGGAACCCCAAAGCGCTTTACAATACCAGCCATCCACCCATTCATTCAGACATTCATACACCGGTAGGGGTAGCCTGCCTTGCAAGGTGCCATCCAGACCTACCGGGAGCAACTCGAGGTTAAGTGTCTTGCCCAGGGACACAACGACACATGGTGGGCGGATGCAGGATTCAAACCTATAACCTTCCGATCAGGGGTCGACTGCCATTACCACTACACCACGGCCGCCCTTATTGAACTATTGGGCAAAATTTTATTTTTAATAGTTGCTTCTGCATTTAGTTTTGTTGAATCAACAATGAATTACCGGTAGTGTAATGTGTAGCTAGAACCACAGTTAGGACCACATATTATTTCAATGTCTGATTACTGTATGGAAAACTATGGACTTGGAAGACAATTTACTTTAACGTTCATATAGCACCATCCATCTATTATCTTCCACTTGTTCTGGAGTCAGGTCTTGGGGCAGCTCCTAAAGGCCCAGACAACTCTTTCCACAGCTATCTCTTCTCGCTCTTCTGGAAGGACCCCAAGACATTTCCAGGCCAGCCAAAAGACAACGTAGTCTCTTTAGCGTATCCTGAGTCTTCCCCAGGATCTCCTCCCAGTTGGATATGCCCGTAAAACCTCCCTAGGGAGACGTCCAGGGGCCATCCTTACCAGATACCTGAAGTCAAAGTCAACTTTATTGTCAGAACTGCAATATGTACAGGACATACACAGGATTCAAATTGCGTTTCTCTCAGTCCCTCGGTGCAACAGTAACCATCCAAACACTAAAACACTGAAACATTTAAAAACATAAGCACAAAATAGCAAAAGTGTAACACTGTCCTGAGTTTTTGCATAGTAGTATAAAAGTATGAAAATTTACACCAACACTAAAACTAAAACTAAAACACTAAACATTTAATGAACATAAGCATAAAATGAAATAATAAAAGTGTAATACTGTCCTGAGTTTTTGCATAGTAGTATAAAAAAGTATAAAAAGTATATCTATAAAATAAACTGAAGGTTCTAGCATTGACATTTGCAAAGAGTGGCAAAGCAGCATATGAGTTAATGTACACAGTATATGTATGAGGTAGTAGTTGATGTTGGTATAGAGGCAAAAGTGGCATATGCAGTAAGGCACATTGGGCATCCTTAAATAAGGCTGGTCAGAGAATACTGTATATACAGTATAGTATCAGCAGTAGTGTAGATATAAAAGTAATGTAAATGTAAACAGTAATAAATGTAAACAGTAGTAATAAATGTAAACAGTCTTAATAAATGTAAACATTGAATGTAAACAGTAGTATGTAAACAGTGAATGTAAACAGTAGTATGACTATAGGCAGTGATGAAATACTAACATTAGTGTAAATATAAGAAGTAGTGCAAACTGAATGAGCACATGACCGAGAGTTTAGTGAATAACCCGTTTGAAGCAGGCAGAGTGTTTAGCATCCTGACTGCCTGATGAACAGAGCTGTCTCTCAGTCTACTGGTTCGAGCCTGGAGACTCCTCAGTCTCCTCCCTGATGGCAGCAGTCTGAAGCAGCTGTGTAGTGGGTGTGTGGGATCACCTGCCATGCAGAGGGCTTTCCGAGTGAGGCGGTTGCTGTGTAAGTCCTGCAGTGAGGGCAAGGAGGTGCCGACGATCTTCTCAGCTGCTTTCACGATGCGCTGGAGGCTCTTGCGGCAGGATGCAGTACATGCACCAAACCACACAGTGATGCAGCTGGTCAGGACACTTTCTATGGCACCTCTGTAGAAGGTGCACATGATGGGGGTTGAAGCTCCAGCCCTTTTCAGCTTGCGGAGAAAGTAGAGGTGCTGGTGAGCCTTCTTGGCCAGTGCTGCAGTGTTCCTGCTCCAGGACAGGTCCTCTGAGACGTGCACTCCCAGGAACTTGGTGCTGTCTACTCTCTCCACTGCGGTGCTGTTGATGGTCAGAGGGGCATGTTGTGCATCCCTCTTCCTGAAGTCCACAACAATCTCCTTTGTCTTCTCCACGTTGAGAGTGAGATTGTTGTGTCCGCACCACAAGGCCAGGTGGCTCACCTCGTTCCTGTAGTCTGTCTCATCGTTGTTGCTGATGAACCACCTCAACTGGCTCCTCTGGATGTGGAGGAGCAGCCGTTCTACTCCAAGTCTCTCCTGGATAACTGAAATTCTCAGTCTATTTCAAAGGGGGAGTCCAGCTATTCTTTGGAGAAAACTCATTTCAACTGCCTGTATCCATGATCTCCTTCTTTCTTTAACTACCCAGAGTTTGTGACCATAGGTGAAAGTCAGACCACAGATCAACCAGTTAACAGAGAGCTTTGCCTTGCAATAACTTCACTACTGTACAACCACAACGGACCGGCACACAGCCCATAATAGTGCAGAAGCTTCACCGATCCCTCTGTTGATCTCCCACTCCATTCTTCCTTCACTTGTGAACAAAACCTCAAGATACTTGTACTCCTCCACTTGAGGCAGAACCTCACTTCTAACCTGAAGAGGGCAATCAACCCTTTTCTGACTAAGGACCATGGCCACAGATTTGGTGGTGCTGATTCTCGTCTCAGCTGCTTCAATCAGAGAATGATGAGGACTTTGCTGGCGCCTTGATAGCAATCAAAAAGCCGTGAGTTGTTGTGCTTGTCATTGATAGTGATCTTTATATCATCATTTCTATAAGTCTGGAGCCATTCACTGCCCTTGATCCTTAAGGGTATTTAAGTCATCTCAGGGCACTGAACAGAAACATTCATATATAAAAATAATAAGTTAACACTACAGGTTTATCTGAGGAGCAGACTGCTTTGAATTTAACTCCATCACAGAACTCTCATCTTGACCAAGCATGAAGGCAACAGTGGAAAAGAAAAACTCCTTCATGAGGACGAATCTTTTAGCAGAACCAGGTTTAAGACAAACGTCTATCTGCTTCGACCAGCTGGTTTGAGAGGAACAGGAAACAATGACAGATACACAATGGCCGGTCAAGGATAATATGTTAAGATGGAAATAATATCAAATGAAAACTATTTAATTTTAACAATTAATTTAAGGAAATTACATCAATTTGTCCTCCATTAGTCTAAGCTTAAGGCAGCATAACAAGCCAACCCTAATTATAAGATTTATCAAAAAGCAAAGTCTTAAGCCCAGTCTTCAAACTGGACAATGTGTCAGCCTTAAGGACAGAAACTGGAAATTAATAATAATAATAATAATGTGTTTGTCTGTCATCTGCGTATGTTTCCCATACACAGACGAAATTCGTCTCTGCATTTAACCCAACCACCCCAGGTGGTGCAGTGAGCAGCCAGAGGGCGCTCGGGGAGCTGGAGAATTAGGTGTGCACTCATAGACACCCCAAGGTGTGTAGTGGCCGGGACGCGAACCCGCGTCCTTCGGGTCCCAAGTCAAACGCCCTAACCACTACACCATCTTGGAAATTGGTTCCACAAGAGAGGAGCCTGATAACTGGAAGATCTTCCTCCCGTTCTGCTTTTGGAAACTTTAGGAACTGCAAGTAATCCTGCAGTCTTAGAGCAAAGTGCTCTGTTGGGAAAATATGGAACAATAAGATCTTGAATATAAGATGGAGCTAGGTTGTTGAGAGCTTTGTGGGTTAGAAGTAAGATTTTGAATTAAATTCTGAATTTGACAGGGAGCCAATGGAGAGAAGCTAAAACTGGATAAATATGATCTCTCATACTAACTCCAGTTGAGACTCTGGCAGCAGCATTTTGGATCAACTGAAGATGTTTTAAAGAAGTATTTTGACACTCAGATAACAAACCATTACAATAGTCCAGTCTAGATGTGACAAATGCATGAACCAGTTTTTCTGCATAATTTTAAGATGCAATGTTTTTAATTTTAACAATATTACACAGGTGAAGCAGGTGGTTCTAGTAAAGTTTTTTATTGTGGGGGATAAAAGACATGTCCTGATCAAAAATAACACCAAGATTTTTAACATTAGAACTGGAGGCCAGATTAATGCCATCCAAGGAGGGTGAAAGACTGAAAAATGTATTCCTAAGATGTTCAGGTCCAAAAAACTAAAACCTCAGTCTTGTCAGTTCAAAAGGAGAAAATTTAGGGTCATCCAGGATTTTATGTCTTTAAAACATGCTTGTAGTCTGAGTAGCTGATTGAATTAATTGGGTTTCATGGACAAATATTTTTTTCATTTACCCTTTATTTATACAGGTAGTCTCATTGAGCCACAAGAACTCATTTTCAAGAGAGACCTGTTAGGGAGCAGATGGTGGGGGTTAAGGGCCTTGCTCAGGGGCCCAGAGTGGGGCGAATGAGGGTGGAGGCAGGTGTGGGTGTTTCACCTTTTTCCATCCACATTTTTTTATGTTGTCGGTAACGGGGCTTGAACCGGTTCCGATCACAGGCCCACTATCTCTAACCACTGCTCCACCACTCATACTGTATACCTGTGTATCATCAGCATAACAATAAAAAATCGATCCCATGTTGTTTAATAACAATTAATACCTAACAAACGCAGGAATTCAGTGACTAGCTATGGTGTATGATGAAGATTCATTATTTACATTTGCAAATTGGAATCTATCTGATAAATGATTTAAACCAATTTAGAGCTGTTCCAATATCATATTCAAGTCTCTGTACAAAGTAGAATATTATGATCAGCTGCAGCACTGAGGTCTAACAGGACCAGTGGAGACACCTGTCTATTATCAGAGGCCATGAGAATATCATTAGTGGCCTTCACCAGTGCAGCTTCAGTGCTGTGGTGAGCTCTAAAACCTGACTGAAACTCTTCAAACAGATTATTTCTTTACAGATGATCACGCAAATGACCAGCAACTATTTCCTCTAGAATTTTTAAGATGAAAGTTAGATCAGATATAGGTCTTTAATTCATCGACAAAGTCTTTGAATTGCTCTTTGTCTAACCACTGACCTGAGGCCAGTTTGTCAAGGGAGATCCTACCAAGGGTGACCCCAGACAGCATAGCCCCTTCACAGGCTGATTCTGCAGAGGATCCACAATGTTCTATGTATTCCCATCAAACTGTTCCCAATGATCCTAATAGCATAAATAAATGACAGGATATTTGTCCTTTTATGATTCTACTGTATGTTAATATAAATGGTTGCACTTCTGTCCCATTCACACATTTTCATTTTTTGTACAAATAAGAGGGCTATTTATCCAAACACGTTTTTTTTAATAGAATATTTTTCCAAATGTTCAAAAAGGCTTGAATGAACCTCACTCTGCGAGTAGAGATGATTAAAGTAGATTAGAGTTGTGGGTTTTGAAACAAGGTGCGTAGGTGTCTGTCATCTGAGTTTCAAGGCCTGTTTGTAATTCTAACACATTGCCCAAGATGTAAAGGCCATTCACCCCGATACTTAACAAACCACCCACACCAAATGAACTGCAGACAAGAAGAAGAAGGAAGAAAAAAAAGTTTTATACAGACATTAGTCTTTAATGGCTTATTCTTGTATCTGACACAAAATCATCAATACGGTATTATGAAAACTGTGTCTCAGACCTGGATGTGTATCGAAAACAAATGCTTCATTAATTCATTGGTGCAGCACAGAACCATTATGTAAAATAAAGGGCTTTGGATCAGACCCCTTGGATGTTCAGTGAACTACTCATGATGCATTTATTGCCTCATATGCCCTCTTGTGGGTTAAACTTACTTTACACATTTGCTCTGCACATTTAGGCGACCAGTCCTTGAATACTTGGAGCTCACTTGGCACACTGCTGGAAATAATTTTAAATAAAGACAAGTAGTTGTAGGAGTTAGGCATCTTGATATGTGGTATGGGACAGATATCAGTTTGATATCCTGGCTCAGAAACAAAAGTGTTAAAGCAGCCCCCAACTAAGAATGACTTGTGGAGGGAATGAGTCATTTGAAACATTACAGGGATACAAGCATCTATCATGCCCTAAAATAACATGTGTTGTGGATTTTGACATTTTTATTTGTAGATGGAATTTAAATTAAAGAGCCCACCATTGATATGCATGCAGTCCACCCTCTTTCACTTGTAGGACACACAGTATTTATAATAATTTTATTTGTGCAGGTTAAAAAAATTGGTTAATTCTAACCTCAAGTGTACAAAAACACGCAACAGATTCCAACATGTCCTTTGGTATTCATGCAATAAAATGGAAGCCTAAATGGGAAAAAAATAAAATAAATTGCTGAAAAATCTGTTTGTCCACAATTTAATCACTTGTAGGATCTTTTTAACAGAAGTCATTTGAATTTATCATTTTCTTTTTAACCTTATCAGTCCTCGCATAGTTGTGGAACAAGTTTAGCACACTCTTCTCTACAATTTTATTTATTTATTCATTTCGTTTTTGTTTATTGATGTTTGCAGGCGTTTTGTTTGTTTCTGGACAGCCTTCTAAAACTTCTACAACAGCATTTTAATCAGGATCGAGTCTGTATTTTGTCTGAGCACCTTGATTTGTTTATTTTTCAGTTGTCCTGATATGCTAGGGATAATCCATCTAACAGGTGTCCTCATGTTTTGCTCTATGAATACGGTACTCTATGAGGACTTCATGGTCGACTCAAAGACTGCATGGAGCCCAGGTCCTGCGGCTGCAAAACAAACTCATCTGTTGGTGTGAAGTGTTTGTGACGATATGCTGTGTTTGATTTTCTTCAAACATGCCAGCATACATCATGGGTTAACATCTCTACTTTGATCTCATCTGTCCAAAGGACACGTCACTTGTGTTTCATTTGGATGTAACTTTCGAAACCTACCGGTAAGTCATGGTGTCATTTTTAGATAGAATAATTTGTCATTTGTTGGAAGATGGAAGCTGTTTCAAAGTGTTTCCCACTAGTGAATTTTTTTTCCCCTTTGGGAAATTATGATAAATGGATTTGAAAATTACATTTGAGACTTCTCACCTTTATAGACAACAGTGGTTGCTTCTCTTATTGATGATGTCTTTCTTTCGTGGGGGATGCTTCGATCAGCTTTTTTCTTCCTCTGCCGATCACTGATATCAATCATACATGGTGCCAATCAATGCCAATAACCAATATCGATCACATGGATTGGTTTCATTTTTTTTGTTTTAGTTAAGATGAGTGCTACTTCTTACGTGAGCTGGAAAATAGTAAGCATAAAATAACCTTGATTTGGAGAAAAACATGTTTTTATTAACTTTTTCAAGACAAAAAAATGTAAAAAAAAAAAATAATAATTAGAAGAAGAACTTGCGGGTACAACGCAGCAACTATTTAGTCAAAAGGACAACCAAAAAAATGTACTGTAGGGATGGCTCCCTCTGATGGCTCTGCCTCATCCCTACACCTCCTCAGAACGGCCGACAGGTGTTTTGTGTTTTAGTTAATGAGTTTTGGGCTGTATTTAAGTTAGCGTTCTGGCCTTAGTATTTGTCGGGTCGTTGTCTGAGTTTTCCCTCCTGTCTGATGAAGCCTTCGTGTTCTGTAAGTAGCTGCCCTGTCAGCATTTTGATTTTTTCATTAAAGCATTCATTATTTTAATCTCTGCATTTCTGAGTCCTACCTGCCTGCTCATTGGGTTCTGCTCGCTTCACCGGACCGCTCCCTGACATTATGACCCGGCCACAAGACAGCAAACCTGGCAGGATGATCACCCTCTTCGAGTACGCTGTACGTGAGGCGAAGAGGACTGCTCAATGCGAGGAAGAATTGAGGAAGAGGAACTCGTTCATCGGGACTCGCCTGGCGATCAGGCTGGAGCCTTTTTTCTCACCACCTCAAAAAGCGGCAGCGACTCACAAAATAACTCCTGTTGTCCCGGAGGAGTTCCCAATGAGAGAGGAGCAACGCCTCCGGGCTCGCCGCAGGAGTAACAGACGGCAGAACCAAGCCGGCGTCTCCGAACCCTAGCCCCGCCCACCTTCAAACTCTCTTCGCCAGCTGTCAGAGAAGCCGAGGAGAATTTCAAAGGGGGGGGGGGCGTATGTCAGCCCTTTTGCCGGTCCAGCAGACGGAGGTTCTGACGGGGCTCAGGTGAGACTTTTGCTGGAGGAGGAAGCTGTGCGCACCGGCGTGCCTGACTTAAAGGGGGAGGAAGTCGGCTCCAGTGCTTTGTGGGACAAACTGATCGCTGCAGAGGACACGATTTCCTCATTCACTGGAGCTGACAGCAACGACTGCTCGCCGGGGGCGTGGCAGCGTTTCCAGTAGGCGTGGTCAGAGAGACGTGTGCTGCGTTCGCTTCTGCTGGCCCCCTCTCAGCCTGACACACCTCCCAGCTCAGCTCCTGCTGCATCTCTCAGCTCACAGACAGCTGCACCTCCAGAAACTGCATCTCTCAGCTCACAGACAGCTGCACCTCCAGAAACTGCATCTCTCAGCTCACAGACGGCTGCACCTCCAGAAACTGCATCTCTCAGCTCACAGACAGCTGCACCTCCAGAAGCTGCATCTCTCAGCTCACAGACAGCTGCACCTCCAGAAGCTGCATCTCTCAGCTCACAGACAGCTGCACCTCCAGAAGCTGCATCTCTCAGCTCACAGACAGCTGCACCTCCAGAAGCTGCATCTCTCAGCTCACAGACAGCTGCACCTCCAGAAGCTGCATCTCTCAGCTCACAGACAGCTGCACCTCCAGAAGCTGCATCTCTCAGCTCACAGACAGCTGCACCTCCAGAAGCTGCATCTCTCAGCTCACAGACAGCTGCACCTCCAGAAGCTGCATCTCTCAGCTCACAGACAGCTGCACCTCCAGAAGCTGCATCTCTCAGCTCACAGACAGCTGCACCTCCAGAAGCTGCATCTCTCAGCTCACAGACAGCTGCACCTCCAGAAGCTGCATCTCTCAGCTCACAGACAGCTGCACCTCCAGAAGCTGCATCTCTCAGCTCACAGACGGCTGCACCTCCAGAAGCTGCATCTCTCAGCTCACAGACAGCTGCACCTCCAGAAGCTGCATCTCTCAGCTCACAGACAGCTGCACCTCCAGAAGCTGCATCTCTCAGCTCACAGACAGCTGCACCTCCAGAAGCTGCATCTCTCAGCTCACAGACAGCTGCACCTCCAGAAGCTGCATCTCTCAGCTCACAGACAGCTGCACCTCCAGAAGCTGCATCTCTCAGCTCACAGACAGCTGCACCTCCAGAAGCTGCATCTCTCAGCTCACAGACAGCTGCACCTCCAGAAGCTGCATCTCTCAGCTCACAGACAGCTGCACCTCCAGAAGCTGCATCTCTCAGCTCACAGACAGCTGCACCTCCAGAAGCTGCATCTCTCAGCTCACAGACAGCTGCACCTCCAGAAGCTGCATCTCTCAGCTCACAGACAGCTGCACCTCCAGAAGCTGCATCTCTCAGCTCACAGACAGCTGCACCTCCAGAAGCTGCATCTCTCAGCTCACAGACAGCTGCACCTCCAGAAGCTGCATCTCTCAGCTCACAGACAGCTGCACCTCCAGAAGCTGCATCTCTCAGCTCACAGACAGCTGCACCTCCAGAAGCTGCATCTCTCAGCTCACAGACAGCTGCACCTCCAGAAGCTGCATCTCTCAGCTCACAGACAGCTGCACCTCCAGAAGCTGCATCTCTCAGCTCACAGACAGCTGCACCTCCAGAAGCTGCATCTCTCAGCTCACAGACAGCTGCACCTCCAGAAGCTGCATCTCTCAGCTCACAGACAGCTGCACCTCCAGAAGCTGCATCTCTCAGCTCACAGACGGCTGCACCTCCAGAAGCTGCATCTCTCAGCTCACAGACAGCTGCACCTCCAGAAGCTGCATCTCTCAGCTCACAGACAGCTGCACCTCCAGAAGCTGCATCTCTCAGCTCA
Source organism: Garcialebias charrua (assembly GCA_038048925.1). NCBI lineage: Eukaryota > Metazoa > Chordata > Actinopteri > Cyprinodontiformes > Rivulidae > Garcialebias > Garcialebias charrua. The sequence goes on from JBBPBX010044823.1 coordinate 14,053, forward strand.
CAGACAGCTGCACCTCCAGAAGCTGCATCTCTCAGCTCACAGACAGCTGCACCTCCAGAAGCTGCATCTCTCAGCTCACAGACAGCTGCACCTCCAGAAGCTGCATCTCTCAGCTCACAGACAGCTGCACCTCCAGAAGCTGCATCTCTCAGCTCACAGACAGCTGCACCTCCAGAAGCTGCATCTCTCAGCTCACAGACAGCTGCACCTCCAGAAACTGCATCTCTCAGCTCACAGACGGCTGCACCTCCAGAAGCTGCATCTCTCAGCTCACAGACGGCTGCATAGATATAATAAACACTAGATAAGACAGCCCCGCTGTTGGCCAATGGAGACCGACATCGTCAGACGGCGGCCATCTTGGGACAGACAGAACGCCCACTCTTAACATGAATGTGAATGGTGCATTCACTATTAAAATAACCATAACTTGCTTAATTTCCATCCGATTTTAAAACGGTTTGGTTTGTTATAAATGTGAGAGATGTTGTTATAATATGGTATACTTAAGATGGACGTTCACATGAAAATAACGTTATGTAGACACTGTATTGCACTAGCAGTATACACAATAAGATTATATTTACATCTATTTCTAAATACATGTTTATTTCCAGCGAAATTAACTGACATATGTTACAATGCTAATAAATATTTAATACTATTTCATCATAAATAGTATTATTATTGGTGATATGAAATTAATTTATGCCAATTTTTTTCCCTACACATTTAAATATTATGTAATATTAAATACATTATTACACCAACCTTGGTCAATATGTGTAGTTTATTCTTTTTAGATACATGAAAAGATTTAATAATTGAGAAATATAAATAAACAAACAAATAAACAAAAATAAACATCTGATAGTGTGACATCTGATAGTGTGACAAGACTCTCACTCCCTCGGTGCAACAGTAACTATTTAAACATTAAAACACTGAAACATATAATAATAGACATAAGCATAAAATAGTAAAACTTTAACACTGTCCTGAGTTTTTGCATAGTGGTATAAGAGTATGAAAATTTACACCAACTCTAAAAACTAAAGCACTAAACATTTAATGAACATAATACTGTTCTGAGTTTTTGCATACTAGTACAAAAAGTAAAAAAGTATAAAAAGTATAACTATAAAATAAACTAAAGGTTCTAGCATTGACATTTGCAAAGTGGCAAAGCAGCATATCAGTTAATGTACACAGTATATGCATGAGGTAGTAGTTCATGTTGTTATAGAATGGCATATGCAGTAAGGCACATTGGGCATCCTTAAATATCTGGCGATGATGAAGCTCTTCTAATGCATGCTCTACCAACACTTTCTGTGTCTCTGGTGTTAGGGACTTGGTCAGATAATATGCAATCGGAGCTTTCCAATAACCTTGAAGCCCAACCACCATGAACACCAGAGCCTCAGAGGCAATGTCAGCTTCATTTATCCGATCTCCCATGTCCACAAATCCAGACATTGTTTGTGTCTGAGGATCATATTGAACATGCTTTTTGATGGCCATGGCATCCAGCATCAAAGAGACACATCCGTATTTGGCCTCATCTGCTTTGCGACGTTGCTCCAGCATGTCCAACATCATTTTATTTAGACCAGGTTTGGCATCAACAGAGCTCAGCCACCTTAGTAAAATAAAAAAGTAAAAATTTAACCATACAATCATTTAAACACTAAGCATCCCTACTGAAAACACTTGGCATCCCAAAAATAGATGCCATTGCACTAAAAAGTTAAAAATGTAAGCCTTTTTCAGCAAGTTCTACAATTCATGGTAACACAATATGTAGCGCTTAAGTTTCTCCAAGTGATTTAGTTTACAGTCAAACATAATGAAGAATACCTTTGCAATGATCTCGGATGTGGGAGGCAAATATGCAGAGTGTCTCTCAGATAGTGATATGCCTTTGGCCCATGCAAATGGAGCGTAAGGGCAAACTCTCTCTGGGCCTTGGTGTACTTGCTGCCCTGCCTCGACAACAGTTGAACTGGAAGATCTGAAAAACAGTTAAGAGTGATTTAGTGGGTGTCATTTCACCAAAGAACATAAAATACCCTATATACTATGTATTCAATGTAATATTTTTAATTTACCCGAGTAGCATTCAAGCTTGTCTTTTAGCTCTTCATTGATGAGATTTTTCTCCTTCAGTTCCTCTAGAAGAGACAGCATGCTTTTCTTGGCCCTCCTTTCTCTTGCCAAGGCATTCGATTTCTCCCTCTGCAATTTCCTCACTCTAGCTGAGGCTTCATTAAGTTTGGCATATATAGCCTTGGGGCAAGGAGGCAGTGAATACGGGTGGTCAGTGGCCTGCCGCTTGCAGCACTTTCGCCTCTTTGCAGTGGCTTCCAGTTGCTTTGCAAAAATATACAAATATATAAATAATATTAATGTGGAATTTAACAGTTTAAAAAAAAATAATTATTCACTTATCAATTGTGTGAATCAATTAATACTCACAACATCAGACTGAGCTTTATCCTGAGACAGGTCCATTGCCAGGTTGTCTTCTATTCTTCTAGAGGTGTTTGAGCCTCTTGTTTTTACAAGCTAAAATAAACAAAAGTAGAGTGTCTAAAATGTGCTATGTAAAGAACAACACATTGTTTATTGCTAAATTTGCAGAAAGAAATACTAAACTGTGACATTTAACCACATATTTATATATACAGTAGTTTATAGACATATCAATCTTATACATCTTGAAATCTTGTAGGTCGATGATACATACCTTTTGAAGATGCGATGGAAAATTGAAAAGTGTTGGAACAACACTATCTTTTAATCTAACAGTCTGCCCTGTCCGATCGAAGTCCTCAGAACTGAAGTGATCACTGCAGAGCAGTGTCCTGTCCAGGGCAACAAAACCCTCTCTTCTCAGGGCAACTTCCCACTGCCGCCTCCTCTCTCTGGTTTTGGGAAACCTTAAAAACATGAAGAAGATGGTCATTATTTTCCACACTTCCTTTCTTTACCTTTGAATTATAGTAATGACAATTATACACATATATCATACTTTTGGTGTGCTTGCATTTACTTTTGGTACAATAAAACAGCTATTAAAAATTGTGTCCAAAAGAAACACTAAATCATACATCATAATTTATATAAAGATACTTTTACAAGCCGTATACCATACCATACCATTTTATTTATAGAGCACTTAAAACAACAACAAGGTCAACCAAAGTGCTGTAAATATATATTATGTCATTATTATGTAAATATATATTATGTATAATATTATGTCAATAATATTATCTCACATTTTGGTGTGTAGCATGACCAATAATGTGCACTGATCCAAAATATAACTATGATTATTCTAATTAAAGTAATAATACTGTCACAGAGTCTTACTTGTGAAATGTGATCCCAAGGTTTCTTGTTTTGATGTTACGCCTATTGGAGCATCCATAGGCTGCACAAAAGTCAGGCATCTTGTCAAAGAGTATTTCTGTAAAACACAAAGCAGTAATTAGTGTTGAACATACCAAACCGCTTGGAAATCATGTGCAGCTTTAGTTCAGTTAAAAACAAAGAGCTCCTAGTGATCTAAGAATGCTGGGGAAATATTTGGAATACTGTACTAGCTAGCCCTTAATCAAAGGCTCTTGTTAATAGTATGCTAATAAATACAATCATGATCAAGATAGTCATTTACAGTAGTTTGTAATAAAATAGTTATTGGTGTAATAAAAACAGATTCTAGATTCTCGATGAGTGTGACACCCAAAACATGAATAAAACGTTTTAAAAAAGACAAAAGTGCTGTCTGACTACCAAAGAAATCATAGCCACGTTAATAACGTTTTTAAAAAGATAAACCGTTTGTAAATCCGTCAAGATTACAGCGAGTTAAGAGTATTTTTGTTTGTGTAAACCCCTCACCTCCATTCAGTTTCAACAGCTGCAGCTAATGTTGCTGTCTGTCGCAAGATGGCTGCCACGTGACGACGCCGGAGACTCCGCCTCAGCTTATCTAGTGTTTATTATATCTATGGACGGCTGCACCTCCAGAAGCTGCATCTCTCAGCTCACAGACAGCTGCACCTCCAGAAGCTGCATCTCTCAGCTCACAGACAGCTGCACCTCCAGAAGCTGCATCTCTCAGCTCACAGACAGCTGCACCTCCAGAAGCTGCATCTCTCAGCTCACAGACGGCTGCACCTCCAGAAGCTGCATCTCTCAGCTCACAGACAGCTGCACCTCCAGAAGCTGCATCTCTCAGCTCACAGACAGCTGCACCTCCAGAAGCTGCATCTCTCAGCTCACAGACAGCTGCACCTCCAGAAGCTGCATCTCTCAGCTCACAGACAGCTGCACCTCCAGAAGCTGCATCTCTCAGCTCACAGACAGCTGCACCTCCAGAAGCTGCATCTCTCAGCTCACAGACAGCTGCACCTCCAGAAGCTGCATCTCTCAGCTCACAGACGGCTGCACCTCCAGAAGCTGCATCTCTCAGCTCACAGACAGCTGCACCTCCAGAAGCTGCATCTCTCAGCTCACAGACGGCTGCACCTCCAGAAGCTGCATCTCTCAGCTCACAGACAGCTGCACCTCCAGAAGCTGCATCTCTCAGCTCACAGACAGCTGCACCTCCAGAAGCTGCATCTCTCAGCTCACAGACGGCTGCACCTCCAGAAGCTGCATCTCTCAGCTCACAGACAGCTGCACCTCCAGAAGCTGCACCAGGTCTTGTTTCCACGTCAGTTGCACCTGGTCTGGTTTCCATGTCAGCTGCACCAGGTCTGGTTTCCATGTCAGTTGCACCAGGTCTGGTTTCCACGTCAGCTCCAACACTGGTTTCCATGCCAGCTCCAACACTGGTTCCCATGCCAGCTCCAACACTGGTTTCCATGCCAGCTCCAAAACTGGTTCCCATGCCAGCACCACCTAAACTGGTTTCCATGCCAGCTGTCAGGTTCCTCTGGTGTTAGACCCACGTGCAAGAAAGCGAATGAGGCAGGAGTTTAAAATAATAACAATTTATTTTAAACAAAAATGCTATCAAGGCAGCCAAACACTCACTCTGGTAAACTGGAGCAGAAACAGAAAAGGACATCAGAGTGGAGAGGTGAGGACTGAATTGTCTGTGTGAACAGAACAATGACCGGACACAAAGTGGAGGAGATGAAGGCTTTTTATAAGGCAGAAAGAGAGTGTGTAAATGAGTTCAGCTTGGCAGGTGGCTGATAATAATAATAATAATGATAATAAATTCAATTTATACCGCACTTTTCATTAATAAAAATCTCAAAGTGCTACAACAATAAAAACAAGTGATAAAATCAAATAAAATCAATAATGGTATTAACTAAGATTAAAAACAGAATCATGTGGAGGCAGAATAGGCCTGCTTAAAAAATAAATAAATAAATAAAACAAGTGATAAAATCAAGTAAAATCAATAATACTATCAACCAAGATCAAAGATAAAATCATGCGGGGGCAGAATAGGCTTGCTTAAAAAGAAAAGTCTTTAAACCGCTTTTAAAGTCAACCAGTGACTGTGGAGCTCTCAGGCAGTCAGGAAGGGAGTTCCATAGGCGGGGGGCAGCCACACAGAATGCCCTGTCTCCCATGGTCCTTAATTTGGTTCGTGGAATGTGAAGTAGATTACTGTTCTGTGATCGTAGAGACCGGGTGGATGAATATGGTGCAAGAATGTCCTTTAGATAGTCAGGTGAAGTTCCATGTAAGCATTGATGTGTAATGAGAGCAGTTTTGTATTGAATTCTGTAGGTGACAGGAAGCCAATGGAGGTTATGGAGAATGGGTGTAATATGTTCAAATTTACGAGCTCTCAATAAAATCCTTGCTGCACTGTTTTGAATATATTGAAGTTTCTGAAGGTTTTTGCCAGGGATTCCAATAAACAGGGAGTTGCAGTAGTCGAGCCTGGAGGAGACAAAGGCATGGACGAGTTTCTCAGCATCGGAAAAAGTCAGAGATGGGCGAAGTCTGGAGATGTTTCGAAGATGGAAGAAGCAAGTTTTAAACAGATGCTTAATGTGAGTTTCAAATGTAAGATGAGAGTCCATTTTTATTCCAAGATTTGTAACAGAGGTGGAGAGGGGGATGTCTTGACCAGAGAAGGAGATTGTTGTTAAAGTTGATGTTTGTATCTGGTGAGGGGTGCCAATCATTATGGCCTCAGTCTTGGAGCAGTTTAATTGAAGAAAGTTCTGATTCATCCATGCCCTTATTTCCTCCAGGCAGGCAGAGAGGGCAGTGAGTGAAGATGGAGATGGGGATGATGAGGATGATCCAGTCCTGATGTAAAGCTGTGTGTCATTGTGATGAGACAGGTGTGAATGATTAAGGCTACAGGCTTGAGCACAGAGAGACAGACTGAAAAGTGAGTGGGAAAATGACAGAGACTGAATGAGATAAACAGAAATCACAAAGCTCAGAATGACAAAAGTAAGACAGGAGGAAAACACAAATAAACATAATCACAAAGCTCAGAATGACAAACGTAAGACAGGAGGAAAACACAAATAAACATAAAAAAACAGACAGGGACAGAGCCTGACATAACCCCCCTCCCCCCCTCAAGGGTGGCACCCGACACCCCCAAGACGGACCCCACAAGAACAAGGGCGGGCGGAGGGAGGTAACAGGCAGGACGGCGGGCCAACAGCAGCCAGATCCGGGGGTCGCCCAGGAGGGCGACCGGACGGCCGTCCATCATGTTGCGTCACGTCAGGCGGTTGACCAGAGTATCGTCCAGCAATGACAGGAACCAAAAACACATGGTCAGGAACGGAGTCGGCAGAAACCAAGATGATGGCGGCCGGTACACTGACATCGCCGGCCGGCAACCACACTTCGTCGGCCGGTACACTATCGTCGTCCGGAACATCCACGTCGTCGGCCGGAACACAGTCGTCGGCCGGAACACCCACGTCGTCGGCCGGAACACAGTCGTCGGCCGGAACACCCACGTTGTCAGTCGGAACATAGTCGTCGGCCGGAACACCCACGTCGTCGGCCGGAACACCCACGT
>JBBPBX010044824.1:0-27281 GCA_038048925.1 Garcialebias charrua
TGAACGTCCCGATCGGACACCTGTTACCTAATCAGCGGGACGGTCTGTCCAGTGACCGAAGACATGTTGCTGTAACAAGCTTTCCAACACTGACCGTTTTGGGTGGAGCATGTGGGCGTGGCGATGTGGCGAATCAGCCGTCACGCCGTCACAAACGAAACACTAATAGCACCTACACGAAAACAGTCTAATACATCAAACCTTCAGTGATTGACCCACATCCGGTCCCCTGCAATACTGAATGGTCAAATCATGACAATAATTAAGCCACGCCCCCTCACAACAGGAAGTGTACAGTTGTACATTGAACATCCCGATCGGACACCTGTTACCTAATCAGCGTGACGGTCTGTCCAGTGACCGAAGACATGTTGCTGTAACAAGCTTTCCACGACTGGTTGTTTTGGGTGGAGCATGTGGGCGTGGCGATGTGGCGAATCAGACGTAACGCCGTCACAATACGTTTGGCCTTTTGGGAGCTTTATCATATCCCAAAACTCACCAAATTTGGCAGACTCGTCAGGACTGGTGAAAAATTACATATTTTGGGGGCGTGGCCAAAATTGCAACAGAAAGGGCTCAAGAGCGCCACCTAGAAAATTTCAAACTACCCTCCGCATTGGCCTTAGTTTCACGTAGGATCATGAAATTTGGTACACTTGTCCAATTCACCAAGACGCACAGAAAACCCTCTGGCGTCAACGTTGTACGATAAATGGGAAGGCGGCCATTTTGGAATGTGGACCAAATTGAGTGCACGCACTAGGTGCCGAACGGGTACGGGAAAGGCACGAGAGTGTTTCGGGGTGGACCAGCTCGACTTCCCGCGGTCGCCGCGAGAAGGGCGGAGCGGCGCTAAGGCATTCACACGTGCATTTTCGTAGGAAATGCGGTTTTTCTAGTTATTATTATTATTCTTATATGTTACTATCTTCCGTCCGTACGTTTTTTGACGTCCTACTCCTCCTAGAGTATTTGTGCCATTTCAACGATTCATATATCAAAATGTTCAGCTCGCTCAGGACAATCCAGCTATGACTTTTGGTAATGCTGCAACTTTAGCTTTTTGAGATATCTAGCCTTTTCGGCCATTTTTTTCCCATTGAAAATGAATGGAGCTAAAATGAAATGGCCTTTTGGAGGATTTATCATATCCTAAATCTCACCAAATTTGGCAGACTCATCATTCAGACATGGGGGAGTAATAAATGATCAACAACTCGCGTTTTCATATATGCTGAAGGGGCGTGGCCTGGCCTCAAGGTTAGGTATCTCGCCATGAAAAACGAAACACTAATAGCACCTACACGAAAACCGTCTAATACATCAAACCTTCAGTGATTGACCCACAACCGGTCCCCTACAATACTGAATGGTCAAATCATGACATTAATTAAGCCACGCCCCCTCACAACAGGAAGTGTACAGTTATACATTGAACGTCCCGATCGGACACCTGTTACCTAATCAGCGGGACGGTCTGTCCAGTGACCGAAGACATGTTGCTGTAACAAGCTTTCCAACACTGACCGTTTTGGGTGGAGCATGTGGGCGTGGCGATGTGGCGAATCAGACGTAACGCCGTCACAATACGTTTGGCCTTTTGGGAGCTTTATCATATCCCAAAACTCACCAAATTTGGCAGACTCGTCAGGACTGGTGAAAAATTACATATTTTGGGGGCGTGGCCAAAATTGCAACAGAAAGGGCTCAAGAGCGCCACCTAGAATATTTCAAATTACCCTCCGCATTGGCCTTAGTTTCACGTAGGATCATGAAATTTGGTACACTTGTCCAATTCACCAAGACGCACAGAAAACCCTCTGGCGTCAACGTTGTACGATAAATGGGAAGGCGGCCATTTTGGAATGTGGACCAAATTGAGTGCACGCACTGGGTGCCGAACGGGTACGGGAAAGGCACGAGAGTGTTTCGGGGTGGACCAGCTCGACTTCCCGCGGTCGCCGCGAGAAGGGCGGAGCGGCGCTAAGGCATTCACACGTGCATTTTCGCAGGAAATGCGGTTTTTCTAGTTGTGTGAATGCCAACAAGGCATTCACACTATAGAGATTGTGTTTATATTTGTGTGAATGCCAACAAGGCATTCACACTATAGAGATTGTGTTTATATTTATAGTTACTATCTTCATTCCGTACGTTTTTTGGCATGTAACTACTCGCACAGTTTTGGTGCCATTTCAACAATTCATATATCAAAATGTCCAGCTCGCTCAGGACAATCCGGCTATGACTTTTGGTAATGCTGCAACTTTAGCTTTTTGAATTATTTAGCCTTTTCGGCCATTTTTTTCCCATTGAAAATGAATGGAGCTAAAATGAAATGGTCTTTTGGGGGCTTTATCATACCCTAAAACTCACCAAATTTGGCAGACTCATCACTCAGACATGCAGGAGTAACAAATGATCAAAACCTCGCATTTTCATATATGCTGAAGGGGCGTGGCCTGGCCTCAAAGTTAGGTATCTCGCCATGAAAAACGAAACACTAATAGCACCTACACGAAAACCGTCTAATACATCAAACCTTCAGTGATTGACCCACAACCACTCCCCTGCAATACTGAATGGTCAAATCATGACATTAATTAAGCCACGCCCCCTCACAACAGGAAGTGTACAGTTATACATTGAACGTCCCGATCGGACACCTGTTACCTAATCAGCGGGACGGTCTGTCCAGTGACCGAAGACATGTTGCTGTAACAAGCTTTCCAACACTGACCGTTTTGGGTGGAGCATGTGGGCGTGGCGATGTGGCGAATCAGCCGTCACGCCGTCACAAACGAAACACTAATAGCACCTACACGAAAACAGTCTAATACATCAAACCTTCAGTGATTGACCCACATCCGGTCCCCTGCAATACTGAATGGTCAAATCATGACAATAATTAAGCCACGCCCCCTCACAACAGGAAGTGTACAGTTGTACATTGAACATCCCGATCGGACACCTGTTACCTAATCAGCGTGACGGTCTGTCCAGTGACCAAAGACATGTTGCTGTAACAAGCTTTCCAACACTGACCGTTTTGGGTGGAGCATGTGGGCGTGGCAATGTGGCGAATCAGACGTAACGCCGTCACAAACGAAACACTAATAGCACCTACACGAAAACTGTATAATACATCAAACCTTCAGTGATTGACCCACATCCGGTCCCCTGCAATACTGAATGGTCAAATCATGACATTAATTAAGCCACGCCCCCTCACAACAGGAAGTGTACAGTTGTACATTGAACGTCCCGATCGGACACCTGTTACCTAATCAGCGTGACGGTGTGTCCAGTGACCGAAGACATGTTGGTCTAACAAGCTTTCCAACACTGACCGTTTTGGGTGGAGCATGTGGGCGTGGCGATGTGGCGAATCAGACGTAACGCCGTCACAATACGTTTGGCCTTTTGGGAGCTTTATCATATCCCAAAACTCACCAAATTTGGCAGACTCGTCAGGACTGGTGAAAAATTACATATTTTGGGGGCGTGGCCAAAATTGCAAAAGAAACGGCTCAAGAGCGCCACCTAGAATATTTCAAACTACCCTCCGCATTGGCCTTAGTTTCACGTAGGATCATGAAATTTGGTACACTTGTCCAATTCACCAAGACGCACAGAAAACCCTCTGGCGTCAACGTAATACGATAAATGGGAAGGCGGCCATTTTGGAATGTGGACCAAATTAGGTGCACGCATTGGGTGCCCAATGGGTACGGGAAAGGCACGAGAGTGTTTCAGGGTGAACTAGCTCGACTTCCCGCGGGCGCCACAAGAAGGGCGGAGCGGCGCTAAGGCATTCACACGTGCATTTTCGCAGGAAATGCAAATTTTCTAGTTATAGTTACTATCTTCATTCCGTACGTTTTTTGGCATGTAACTACTCGCACAGTTTTGGTGCCATTTCAACAATTCATATATCAAAATGTCCAGCTCGCTCAGGACAATCCGGCTATGACTTTTGGTAATGCTGCAACTTTAGCTTTTTGAATTATTTAGCCTTTTCGGCCATTTTTTTCCCATTGAAAATGAATGGAGCTAAAATGAAATGGCCGTTTGGGGGCTTTATCATATCCTAAATCTCACCAAATTTGGCAGACTCATCACTCAGACATGGGGGAGTAAAAAATGAACAAAACCTCACGTTTTCATATATGCTGAAGGGGCGTGGCCTGGCCTCAAAGTTAGGTATCTCGCCATGGAAAACGAAACACTAATAGCACCTACACGAAAACGGTCTAATACATCAAATCTTCAGTGATTGACCCACAACCGGTCCCCTACAATACTGAATGGTCAAATCATGACATTAATTAAGCCACGCCCCCTCACAACAGGAAGTGTACAGTTGTACATTGAACGTCCCGATCGGACACCTGTTACCTAATCAGCGGGACGGTCTGTCCAGTGACCGAAGACATGTTGCTGTAACAAGCTTTCCAACACTGACCGTTTTGGGTGGAGCATGTGGGCGTGGCGATGTGGCGAATCAGCCGTCACGCCGTCACAAACGAAACACTAATAGCACCTACACGAAAACAGTCTAATACATCAAACCTTCAGTGATTGACCCACATCCGGTCCCCTGCAATACTGAATGGTCAAATCATGACAATAATTAAGCCACGCCCCCTCACAACAGGAAGTGTACAGTTGTACATTGAACGTCCCGATCGGACACCTGTTACCTAATCAGCGTGACGGTCTGTCCAGTGACCGAAGACATGTTGCTGTAACAAGCTTTCCAACACTGACCGTTTTGGGTGGAGCATGTGGGCGTGGCGATGTGGCGAATCAGCCGTCACGCCGTCACAAACGAAACACTAATAGCACCTACACGAAAACAGTCTAATACATCAAACCTTCAGTGATTGACCCACATCCGGTCCCCTGCAATACTGAATGGTCAAATCATGACAATAATTAAGCCACGCCCCCTCACAACAGGAAGTGTACAGTTGTACATTGAACATCCCGATCGGACACCTGTTACCTAATCAGCGTGACGGTCTGTCCAGTGACCGAAGACATGTTGCTGTAACAAGCTTTCCACGACTGGTTGTTTTGGGTGGAGCATGTGGGCGTGGCGATGTGGCGAATCAGACGTAACGCCGTCACAATACGTTTGGCCTTTTGGGAGCTTTATCATATCCCAAAACTCACCAAATTTGGCAGACTCGTCAGGACTGGTGAAAAATTACATATTTTGGGGGCGTGGCCAAAATTGCAACAGAAAGGGCTCAAGAGCGCCACCTAGAATATTTCAAACTACCCTCCGCATTGGCCTTAGTTTCACGTAGGATCATGAAATTTGGTACACTTGTCCAATTCACCAAGACGCACAGAAAACCCTCTGGCATCAACGTTGTACGATAAATGGGAAGGCGGCCATTTTGGAATGTGGACCAAATCGGGTGCACGCATTGGGTGCCGAACGGGTACGGGAAAGGCACGACAGTGTTTCAGGGTGGACCAGCTCGACTTCCCGCGGTCGCCGCGAGAAGGGCGGAGCGGCGCTAAGGCATTCACACGTGCATTTTCGCAGGAAATGCGGTTTTTCTAGTTGTGTGAATGCCAACAAGGCATTCACACTATAGAGATTGTGTTTATATTTATTATTATCTACAGTTTATAGATGTTACTATCTTCATTCCGTACGTTTTTTGGCATGTAACTACTCGCACAGTTTTGGTGCGATTTCAACAATTCATATATCAAAATGTTCAGCTCATTTAGGACAATCCGGCTATGACTTTTGGTAATGCTGCAACTTTAGCTTTTTGAGATATTCAGCCTTTTCGGCCATCTTTTTCCCATTGAAAATGAATGGAGCTAAAATGAAATGGCCGTTTGGGGGCTTTATCATATCCTAAATCTCACCAAATTTGGCAGACTCATCACTCAGACATGGGGGAGTAAAAAATGATCAAAACCTCATGTTTTCATATATGATGAAGGGGCGTGGCCTGGCCTCAAAGTTAGGTATCTCGCCATGAAAAACGAAACACTAATAGCACCTACACGAAAACTGTCTAATACATCAAACCTTCAGTGATTGACCCACAACCAGTCCCCTGCAATACTGAATGGTCAAATCATGACATTAATTAAGCCACGCCCCCTCACAACAGGAAGTGTACAGTTGTACATTGAACGTCCCGATCGGACACCTGTTACCTAATCAGCGTGACGGTCTGTCCAGTGACCAAAGACATGTTGCTGTAACAAGCTTTCCAACACTGACCGTTTTGGGTGGAGCATGTGGGCGTGGCGATGTGGCGAATCAGCCGTCACGCCGTCACAAACGAAACACTAATAGCACCTACACGAAAACAGTCTAATACATCAAACCTTCAGTGATTGACCCACATCCGGTCCCCTGCAATACTGAATGGTCAAATCATGACAATAATTAAGCCACGCCCCCTCACAACAGGAAGTGTACAGTTGTACATTGAACATCCCGATCGGACACCTGTTACCTAATCAGCGTGACGGTCTGTCCAGTGACCGAAGACATGTTGCTGTAACAAGCTTTCCACGACTGGTTGTTTTGGGTGGAGCATGTGGGCGTGGCGATGTGGCGAATCAGACGTAACGCCGTCACAATACGTTTGGCCTTTTGGGAGCTTTATCATATCCCAAAACTCACCAAATTTGGCAGACTCGTCAGGACTGGTGAAAAATTACATATTTTGGGGGCGTGGCCAAAATTGCAACAGAAAGGGCTCAAGAGCGCCACCTAGAATATTTCAAATTACCCTCCGCATTGGCCTTAGTTTCACGTAGGATCATGAAATTTGGTACACCTCCCCGATTCACCAAGGCGCACAGAAAACCCTCTGGCACCAACGTTGTACGATGAAAGGAAAGGCGACCTTTTCGGCCATTTTTATCCCATTGAAAATGAATGGAGCTAAAATGAAATAGCATTTTGGGGGCTTTTTCATATCCCAAAACTCACCAAAATTGGCAGACTCATCAGGACTGGTGAACAATTACATATTTTGGGGGCGTGACCAAAATTTCAAAAGAAACGGCTCAAGAGCGCCACCTAGAAAATTTCAAACTACCCTCCGCATTGGCCTTAGTTTCACGTAGGATCATGAAATTTGGTACACTTGTCCAATTCACCAAGACGCACAGAAAACCCTCTGGCGTCAACGTTGTACGATAAATGGGAAGGCGGCCATTTTGGAATGTGGACCAAATTGAGTGCACGCACTGGGTGCCGAACGGGTACGGGAAAGGCACGAGAGTGTTTCGGGGTGGACCAGCTCGACTTCCCGCGGTCGCCGCGAGAAGGGCGGAGCGGCGCTAAGGCATTCACACGTGCATTTTCGTAGGAAATGCGGTTTTTCTAGTTATTATTATTATTCTTATATGTTACTATCTTCCGTCCGTACGTTTTTTGGCGTCCTACTCCTCCTAGAGTTTTCGTGCCATTTCAACAATTCATATATCAAAATGTTCAGCTCGTTCAGGACAATCCAGCTATGACTTTTGGTAATGTTGCAACTTTCGCTTTTTGAAATATTAAGCCTTTTCGGCCATTTTTTTCCCATTGAAAATGAATGGAGCTAAAATGAAATGGCCTTTTGGAGGATTTATCATATCCTAAATCTCACCAAATTTGGCAGACTCATCACTCAGACATGGGGGAGTAAAAAATGATCAAAACCTCACGTTTTCATATATGCTGAAGGGGCGTGGCCTGGCCTCAAAGTTAGCTATCTCGCCATGAAAAACGAAACACTAATAGCACCTACACGAAAACCGTCTAATACATCAAACCTTCAGTGATTGACCCACAACCAGTCCCCTGCAATACTGAATGGTCAAATCATGACATTAATTAAGCCACGCCCCCTCACAACAGGAAGTGTACAGTTGTACATTGAACGTCCCGATCGGACACATGTTACCTAATCAGCGTGACGGTCTGTCCAGTGACCGAAGACATGTTGCTGTAACAAGCTTTCCAACACTGACCGTTTTGGGTGGAGCATGTGGGCGTGGCGATGTGGCGAATCGGACGTAACGCCGTCACAAACGAAACACTAATAGCACCTACACGAAAACTGTCTAATACATCAAACCTTCAGTGATTGACCCACATCCGGTCCCCTGCAATACTGAATGGTCAAATCATGACAATAATTAAGCCACGCCCCCTAACAACAGGAAGTGTACAGTTGTACATTGAACGTCCCGATCGGACACCTGTTACCTAATCAGCGTGACGGCCTGTCCAGTGAAAAGACAGTTTGGCTTTTATGTATTTTAAAAGACCGTGATTTAATCCAAACCTATATTTAAATTACTTTGTTCTAAAGTCCTTATCCTAAACCAGCTCTTTTGCTCCGAGGCATCATTTGAGGCAAAACAAGAGTGGAAAATGTCCATGAAATGAGGTTCATCTTAACAATATTTAGTTCAAGTGGAAACGAGGGAGAGAAAAGACAAGAAGTCATTACTTAAAGACAAAATATCAGCAGAAGTTGCAGCATTTTATTTACCTGAAAACAAAGTTTTAAAGGCACTGTGAGACAAGCCTGAGAAAAGGTGAACTAAAGGAGCCTCAGAAAATACGATGTAATTTAGGGAAGTATGGCTAATTTCTGCATCTGACTTTAAAGTCCAAAGTACTGACCAAAAGAAACCGAGCGGTTCAGGAATGGACTAAATCTGAGGAATCTGCCGCAGAGTGAGATGGAAACGAGAAACAGAGGAGTCCTAAAGAAAGCACTTGATGAAGCTTGTACTTGATGTACTTATGTTTGTCTTTTTTTTTTCCATATATATAAATCATGTTTGTATTTTTCTACCAACAGGATGTTGTGAACATACAGAGAGAAATAGTGCATGCATGAACTTGATAAGAACTGAGAAAGATCCCTGAAAAAGTCTAGTTAAATTTCTTTTCTTTTTTTTTCTAAGAGGCGAGTTTATCTTCCTCTAAAGAGTGAAGAGAGCCCAGCTTGTTGTTAGAGTGGCTGATGGGAAAAAATGATTGTGCTAAACACAGCTGACAGGTACTGTTATCAACCTTTTTGTTTTTTTAAGAACCATTCATGCATATTATTGCTACTTTTCATTATAACTGTAGTGCAAATGTTATCCACAGTATATTCACTCTGAGGCATTATGGTATTGCAGTATGCTGTACATAAAATAGATAGAAAATACTTTTTCATCTGTAAAAGGGAAGTATGTCTTGTGTACAGAATATCTGAAAACAACAAAAAAATACCCTGTGTATAAATTACTGGTGATGTCCCAGGTTAATCCATGTTCGGCTGCAAAAAACAAAAAAATACCCTGTGTATAAATTACTGGTGATGTCCCAGGTTAATCCATGTTCGGCTGCAAAAAAGTCATAAATTTATGGTCTAAAAGTTGCTTATATAGTTCTTTATATAATGAGGTGTATAGGATTTAACATCATACACAATATAGATTTTAATTTGAGTGACCAAAGTAGCAAAAAAAAATCTGAGGTTCTATTATAAAGAGAATTAAGGCTGCTAATTTATTTCAATCACCCGCTGATATGTGTTTGTAGTTTAATTACTTTTATTGAGAATTTGTTCACAATTGTTGTGGTGCTGTTTAAAAGTGAACCACTGTGATCAGAAAAGCCCATTTTTGTCAAACGTCAATAATCCGAGAATATAATTTAAAGATTAAAAAATGTAACCTGGGACACAAGCTGAAAACATTCGGACAGCCTGTACAACAAGCCAACAGTCTAAATGTATAATCTACCTTGTATTTTATTGTCTTTATATGAAAAATAACATAGCAATGCTCCGTGTAATGCAGTTATTAACTGACCTCCTATGTTACACTCTTTGCATACTGTATGCACAGTTAAACCTCTTACTCATCTGAACAGACTGTTTCTTCCCCTATGAAGAATAAAATTCAAAAACTGTTTATGATGGGGAACCATCACTCTCTGGTGTATTTATTTTAACATCACACAAAAATGAGGGATAATCGATCCGTGTTTGTTTTTGTACTGTTGGCAAAATATATTTTGAACTAAAAGATGGATTTGAATGAAATGCTCAAAAAGTACTAGTCTGTTGATTAACTTTTGAAGTCAGTCCAGTTCAAGATGACCGTCACAGATAATCAACTATAGCCAAAACAAAAATGTATAATTAAATCACTTCCAGAGTTATTGAGCTAAAATTTATTGGTAGTAGCTGAGCATCCTCCTCAACTCATACATTAAGCATTACATCCCGCGAGATGTGTCTTGGGGTAATATGGAAGTGGTTATGTCTCATATTTCAAATTAAAATGGATTAATAGAAATGCTTTTTAGTTTCAAAATAAAGCTGCATGTTTTGACTCATAAATAAAATTTTAGATGAATAATCCAAACTGCATTTTCATTTTCGTCTTCAAGACTGCTCAATTTGTAAATTAATTAAAATGATAAATAATATAACGTTTAATTTTCAAAATATGTCGTTGGGTACGGTAAATGGCTGGGGAGGGAATGTTAAATTAAAACTGGCATAAAACGCAGCTAGGCTTATAATTTATTACTTTTTAAATATGCATTTTGTGTGTAAAGATATGCGATTACAAAAGATTTCCGACAAAAAAAATAAAAAATTGTTGAAAATGTATTCATTTCATTTAAAAACATGACAATTATACATACAATAAAAAAGTAAATAAATTAAAATGAAAGGTGGGAGAAGAACTAGTCTTATGAAAACTGCCCCTTTTTAATTAGAAATTATTAATCTATACTTTTTTCATTCAACCTTTATTTAGTCAGGTAAATCTCATTGAGCCTCGTGGACTCATTTACAAAAGCGACCTGCTACAAACTAAAGAATGATGAACAGCAATGATACAATTACCTTAAACAATAGCAAAACTAGCAAAACATTAAAAGATAGATGTATAAAATCAAGAACATATCTGCATTGGTTTTTGCCAGGATTCCAACAGATTCTTAAAACCATTTAGAGAAGGCAAGGCCGAGAGCTTCAGATCTTTTTGTAAGATATTCCAGGAAGCAGGAGCAGAGTAGGAGAAGGCCCTTTTTCCAAGTTCAGTCTCACTGACGGAACACTGCAGGTAATCATGTCCTGAGAGCGCACGCTGTAGCTGCACTCACGCAGAGTAGGAGATGTATGAGGGCAGCAGACCAAAAAGTGATTTAGATGAAAATGTACCAGTGCGTCTGCGTGAGGTTAATACTACATCCCTAATAAAGCGTGTATAAGTACTAGCCTGTGTACTGTATGTAAGATAGGTTTTTTAATATTTATACTACAAACTATATCCATAATAAAGCGTGTATAAGTATGTACTGTATGTATAATACATAGTTTATTAATCTATCCCTAATAAAGCGTGTATAAGTCTGTGTACTGTATGTATAATACATAGTTTATTTATCTATACTATACTGTATACCTAATAAAGCATAAGTACATACTTTAATTTCTTATGTAAATCAAATTAAAAATGTAATTCACAAAGACAATAACAATGTACACAATGTAGCTAAATTAAAAACATTAAAACTCAAACATCTTAATCAAATCTTAATCAAAAGAAACATGTATCTGTGACTTTCCTTCCCTCCATTGATTACGGTGACATTCTCTACATGAATGCTCCTACAAGCACCCTGCGGATGTTGTCTATCATGGTGCACTAAGATTCATAACTGGCTGTGATTATCGTACCCACCACTGCACCCTGTATTCACTGGTTAATTGGACATCATTAACCTCACGCAGACTCTTCCACTGGTACATTTTCATCTTCAAATCACTTCTTGGTCTGCTGCCCTCATACATCTCCTCCTACATGTCTTTGCGTGAGTGCAGCTACAGTGTGCGCTCTCAGGACATGATTACCTGCAGTGTTCCGTCAGTGAGGACTGAACTTGGAAAAAGGGCCTTCTCCTATTCTGCTCCTGCTTCATGGAATATCTTACAAAAAGATCTGAAGCTCTCGACCTTGACTTCTCTAAATGGTTTTCAGAATCTGTTGGAATCCTGGCAAAAACCAATGCAGATTTGTTCCTGTCTTTGATTTTATACGTCTACCTTATAATGTTTTGCTAGTTTTTTGATACTTTGTTTAAAAAAAAATGTATTTCTCTCTTTTGTTTTTTCTCTCTTTTGTTTTCTATTGTTTATTGTTTAAGGAAATTCTACCATTGCTGTTCATCGTTCTTTAGTTTTAGCAGGTCGCTTTCGTAAATGAGCCCATGAGGTTCAATAAGATTTACCTGACTAAATAAAGGTTGAATGAAAAAAATATATATCAGACAACAAATTAAGTAGATATATATTAACGATTTCCATATTCTTCCAAGAAACTCGTCTAGCTTGTTGTGCTAGCTTGGTTTGTTTTGTAGCATTTGTGGACGCTAATGCTTCGTTCCAGTTACCTCATATTTTGGGAATTTCAAACCGATTTGGGTAAACTCGTTTTAGTCGCTTACAGTGCGCGTTTAGAACGGAGTTTGTTTACCCTTAAAATCTACGCCGCAGCGCCTTCTCGGCACGCAACGGAAACCAAAACAAACGTTCACATTTACAGAGGCGGAGACTCCGCCGCCTCAACCAATGGGCGTTGCTCATTCAAAGAGCTCAACCAATGGGCGTTGCTCATTCAAAGAGCTCGAAGACGGCAGTTCCAATTCAAAATCAAACGGTCGAAGACGGATTTGAATACAGCTCTTTTAAATTAGGTACTACATTTGCTTTTCTTTTTCAGACTTCTTTACCGTGCCCTTCTAGATTAATGCTTACTTGTAGAAAAAACAATACTTTTGTCTTGTAAGGTAAGGTGTAATGTACCGTAGCTACTTATTGAAGCCAGCGACTAAGAGCTCGACAAGCTAACTGCTCGTTGGTTTTTGACGAAATGGTTTAAAATGGCGATTTCGAGCTAACCTAGTTTAAAAGTTTCCCAACATGAATTTATTCATGTAAAAGTCTGGATTTAGTCAATCTGCGATTTAAAACTCAAGTTTCACTTCACTTGCCAATCTATTTCAATGCAGTACAAGCAGTTGACACGCCTGTCAACTGCCTTGACAGGCGTCACCTTATCGTGGTTGTTTTTGTTACTTTTACATGATTATTTTTCTTATTTTATTAATCATAAAATACAGACTGACTTCACATCATCATCTTTAAGTGTTGTTTCGAGTTGTAGACTTGTCTAAATAGCAAATGCAGTTTCCCTAAAAGTCTCCATGCTTTATTGTTTGCTTTGTCATTTATTGATGCGTTGACACCTTTAAAAATGTGTATTTTAGTTGAATTTGTATTCGTGTTGCTAAAAACTGATTTTTTTGTGTGCTTTTTTTTGTGTGCTATCAAATACGGTATTAAAATGTACTCCAAAATTGGAATATTGTTGTTTTGTTGAAACTGCATTATATAAATAGATCCAAAGTGTGATTTTTGTATTTTACTGAAGGAAAACCTTCAAAACTGGTTAATGACTTTTTAATGTGCATTGACAGAATATTTACATTTAAATTACATAGTTTAAGAAAGTACTCACTGAAAATCAACATGAACATTTGCTAATAAAAATCGGATTATGTTTTTATTGCATGTCCGTATTTTTCAAGCATCGCAGGGATTTATTCCATAAACCAACAGATGCTCACGCCTGTGATGTGATTTTGATCACATTGCTGCTTTTTGTCATTGTTTATATTGACCATGCTTTGTGTCTTCGTCCTCAGCTGACCATGTCCCGTTTGCCCGTCATGTCGTCGAAAAGGGTTCTCACGAGCAGCAACTCAGAGAATTTGCACGATTTGGCTCCTGCTCAGGTTTGTATTAAAATGATCCACATAAATTTCACCTGTCTTGATTACCGGTATGTTTGTTTTTCTTTCTGCTTCTTTACTTCAAGCAATTAGTAGAACTTCTTGTCATCTTCTACGAGTTTGCTTAATGTAAACTATTGTTGTATCTCAACACCTGAGTCATTGCTCTCACTTTGTGCTACGTGGGGTTTGTTTTTGTAGAAAAAGATGCGTAAAGACTTTGAGTCACACAGACCACAAGCAGCTGCCACAGTGATTGGAGACAAACGTCCGCCTGCAGCAGCCAGAGCATCTCTTTGTGAGTTTTGTCATCACTTATGAACGTGGAGAATCTTTTATGTTTATTCCCAAAGTTCAGAGAGCTGCAGAGGTTCTTTATAGCTGTATTTTAAAAAATCTGTGATGTTTTTATGCTTGTGCATGGTTCTTCTGATGGTTTTTACCCCACACAGACAGACCAGTCAGAGGTGCGGCTGCCACAGTTGCTGCTGGTCCTTCTAGAGGTAAGATACATTCACAGTTAATGAGGTGATAATTTGTGGTGTTCCATGATGAATTACTTGTTTTATCAGCTGTCCAGAAACAGCCTGCAGCTTCCACTGCTCCAAAAGGTGCCACCAACACAAAACCACCTGCCGGTGCAAAAACAGGTGAGTTTCTTTTGGAGTTTTGTTTTTAATGAAACTAGGCCCCTTTTTAAGGTAGACTAAATGTTAAATATCCTGATGCATGCTCAAAAATCCAGGTAGAAAAACCTTTAAAAAAGGTAAGTCTGGTCCTCTGGACATTCAAAAAACAAAACAAAAAAGTAGAAACGTTTCGTCTTCCGTCCGAAACACTTCCTCAGTCTGAGGAGCTGTATTCACAGTGTTGCCAGGTGACAAATGTAGGATTATCGTTCTAGAGACGTAAAATTATTGTATTTTGAGGGAAATTATCGTACACCCGTCAAAACCAAAATAACAAGTATGCACTATAGTCACTCTGTTGTTGAATAGGGTCTAACAAGCACTCACAGCTTTGTGGCGTCAGTACTGGTGGGAACCATACACCATAATACGTATTAATGTCTGGTGGCAACTATGAGCCCCTCTCCCCTTCTTGTTTTGTTTCATGGCGGTTTTAATTTAATAACTCAACTAAATTCTGTCTATTAAGTTTGTATTTTCAAGGAAATAATAACTTGATCTTTAGCTTTACTGATATCACTACTAAAAACATCCCTAATTGTAAATTTAATATTCATTTTATTTATTTATTTTTGTTAATGCATTCTTTCTGTTTCATACCCTGGACATTCCATAAAGACATGTTGAACCGTTTCAGGGACATTGCTGGTGCACATGTCACATAGTCCTGTTGCATGCTTTCCAATTATTTTAAGAGATTTATTAAGGTCTGTGTGTCCTGTTTCTTCCTGCTTTCCTTGTATATCTTACCTTTTTATGAATGTTGTGTAAATGTCTTCCTGTATCAGTAATGTCCCAGTTTTCCTGTCATATTTTCTTAATATATTTCTTTATTATAATTTAACGTTCAACTTTATATAAACGTTCTATCATTTTCATCACTTCTTCCAGACCGGTGTCACACGGCTCTGCTTTTTCTAACGCATGGGGCGGGCGCAGCGGATTATTCAGCCAATCATGGTCGTTGTTCTGCATATACGTCACGCTTATGTCACATTTAGAAAAGCACGATTGGCTGGAATTTCAAGACGCCTTCAGGGTTCACAAAAAAACTCAGACAGACAGTTGCGACAGGCTGATGGAAACCGATCACAACTACACGTTCAAGGAACGGTCAAATTATCGTATTTTTGGCCTTTTTCGGGATTATTGATCGTACATCGTACAGAGGGCTAAATTATCGTACAAATACGACAATTATCGTACACCTGGCAACAATAGCAATATTTTTCTTCTGCCAAACAAGAGCCAGGGAGGCCCAGGGTTAAAGGGCTACGCTACACTCATAGAATCTGGGGTTACAATACGTAACCAACGTTCTATTTCGTGTAGCTCCGCCCTTTAACCACACCTATTGGGTTAAAGGCAGAGCATGATATGGTCCATGCCTCACTGGGTCTAATTGGAACCATAACACACTCTGTAGCCGTTTACGCATTGGCCAGCCCTCCCCGGCTCTCCCAGCTTCTAACCCGGGTTCGGCGTCTTCGCATTTACCTTTTCCGCCCGGGATCCACCCTTGTTCTGGAACCATCTTCACCGTGGTTCTATCGGGCCGAGCCCTGACGGACCCAGTTTCACGTCATGTACTGCTCTCATTTGATTCGTTGTTTGCAGCAGGGGCGGGACTCATTCAAACAACCTCAGCGCGAGGGTTGAATTTCATTCAAATTTAACTACAGAAACGAGAAACCCCTAAAACAATTGTTAGCTGAATTAGTTTTTCTGAGTTAAATTTTTGTTAATAACTGATCACAAATCAGCTTATGTTACAACGTAAATAACACGAAGCGCACACCCATTTCCGCCTTTCAGCGCGACCTGAATGTCATTAAACAATAACTAATATTGTCTAACTGTTGCGCGCAGCCAGGGTTTTAAAATATAACGAATAATCTCTAACTTTTACGTGCAGCTAAAATGTTAAGAGGAGTGATTCCTATATGGGTAAGGTGGACACCTGAAAATCCAGTCCGGAGTATAGCTCAACGCGTTAGAGCACTCTCGTCTTGACCAGGAGAAGTGGGTTCGCTTCCCGCCTGGGACAAAGTTATTTTACTTTTTTAATTTTTTTTATTGGAGTAAATAAAAAGGAGTGTGTTAACCAAACAAACTCCTTTTTATTTAAAAGAAAATGTGAATAAAGAAAAAAAAGTAAAATAACTTTGTCCCAGGCGGGAAGCGAACCCGCTTCTCCTGGTCAAAACGAGAGTGCTCTAACGCGTTGAGCTAAACAGCGGACTGGATTTTCATGTGTCCACCTTACCCATATAGGAATCACTCCTCTTAACATTTTAGCTGCACGTAGAAGTTAGAGATTATTAGTTATATTTTAAAACCCTGGCTGCGCGCAACAGTTAGACAATATTAGTTATTGTTTAATGACATTCAAGTCGCGCTGAAAGGCGGAAATGGGTGTGCGCTTCGTGTTATTTACGTTGTAACATAAGCTGATTTGTGATCAGTTATTAACAAAAATTTAACTCAGAAACACTAATATATATATATCCAGCTAACAATTTTTTTTTAGTGGAGTCTCCTCTCTTAAAACACGAACACTCCACCCACGTGAAGAGAGCACCCCACCCACTTCCAGAGAACTGCCCACCCACTTCAAGGCGGCTCTGCGGCAAATGCGTAATGAACGCGGGTGGCCCAGAGCCACCCAGGGGCGGCCCGGGGCATTGAGGGCTGGCCAATGCGAAAACGGCTTGTGAGTCGCCAATACCACAATAAGTATAAAAAATGCACCATCAGTTGAGAACACCAGGTGCAGCAGGTGAGACAACCTTCCTATTTGACGGCCATGAATAACCGCATATTCATAGTCTTGAGTCAATAAAAGACAGAAACCACTGTGTCATCTTAATAAAACTTTTATTGAAGATGAAAACAATTAATCTGCAGCAACCCTGAGAACAGAATGAGTCAGAGAAGAGCTGGAAACATCTCGTAAGTAAAAACGGATGAAAGGAGAGGCTGACGACCAGGAGGCCGCCAAGCAGATGTCCTGCACAGAAACACCTCTGTACAGGGCTGTGGAAGCTGCGATTCCTCTAGTAGAATGAGCTTTAATTCCCTCAGGAGGCTCGAGACCCGCAGAGCTGTAGGCCTGAGCAATAGCTTCACACAACCAGTGTGACAGCCGCTGAGAAGTCAGAGGTTGACCTAGAGACTGACCTCTAAAATGAACAAAAAGCTTATCCGATTTACGTATTGCGGCAGTGCGAGCCACATAACACTTTAGTGCTCGTACTGGGCAAAGCAAATGAAGACGTTCTTCCTCTGCACGGGTGTGAGGGGGAAGACAAAAGCCGTCCAGAGTAATGATTCTGGATTTAAATGAACTCGTGATGCTTTTAGGGATAAAAGCAGGGTTCGGCCTAAGCTCAGCTGAGCTCCCATCCCCTTGAATCTTGAAAAAGGAGGGAGAAACAGACAGGCCTGTCAAGTCACTTACCCTCTTAGCTGATGTTAGGGCTAACAACAGAGCCGTTTTAAAGGATAAAAACTTTAACGGGATCTGATCCAATGGCTCGAATGGATCTTCAGTTAATGAATTCAATACAGTAACCAAATCCCATTGTGGAGCCAAGGTGCGTGAGACTGGTCTTAACCGTCTGGCACCTTTCAGGAAACGCTTCACTAGGAGATGACTAAACACAGTTTTATCATTAAACCCCTCGTGGCAGGAAGATATTGCCGCAGCATAGAGTTTAACTGTGCTGAAGGCCAAATTCCTGTCCAGCAGTAGCTGTAAATATGACAGAATGGAGACCAGAGGACATGAGGATGGATCCAATTGATTCTCCAGGCACCACCGCTGAAAAGCAGCCCATTTGGATGCGTAAACAGCCGTAGTGGACACTGCTCTTGCTCCCTGGATGGTGCATATAACGTCTTTAGAAAACCCAAGGTTTTCTAAACGCTCACGTTCAGCAACCAAACCAGAAGATGTTGACCTATCACTGGAAAACTCTTTATTGCTCCCCCCGCCTGTAGGAGAGCGTCGTCTCTCCAGGGGAGTCTCCATGACCTGACTGCCAGCTGCTGAAGCGCCGGGAACCATGGTGCGTTCAGGCGCTCCGGTGCAATCAGGATCATTGGTAACTTCTCCTCCTTCACTCTCTCCAGCAGCGCTGATAGTAGAGGAACTGGAGGAAAAGCATAAATTAGTGTTTGAGGCCACGGTTTGTGGGCAAACGCATTCACCCCCAACGGGGGATTGTCCCGAGGACTTAACGAGTAGAACAGGGGACACTGAGCGTTTTCCCTGGTGGCCATTAAGTCCACCTCTGCTCTCCCGAACCTGCTCCAAATTTGGGAGGCTAGGTCCGGGTGGAGAGTCCAATCTCTGTCCAACGGCCCGCCGCGGGACATAATGTCTGCCCCTGTGTTCAGCACACCTGGAATGTAAATTGCCCTCAGTGATTTCAGGTGTGTGTGGGCCCAACAGAGCAGCTCCCTGGCTGTGTTCAGGAGCTGAGCTGACCTTACTCCGCCCTGTCGGTTGATGTAAGCAGCTGCCGCTCTGTTGTCTGTGTGAACAAGCACATCCTGACCCTTGACCTCGTGGACAAAGTGTTTGAGAACCTTGTGCACCGTTAAAAGCTCCAAGACGTTTATGTGAAGGGACGTGCCTGGCGGCCACGCCCCTTTCACCGACTGTGACAGGTAAGTCCCTCCCCAGCCGGAGAGAGACGCATCCGTAAATATCATTTGAAAAGACGTCACTTTCCCTAGGGGAACCCCTTCTGCTAAGATCCTGGGATTCCCCCAGTACACTAGGTCCGCTTCTACTGATGGCGGAACCGTGACTCGGCGATGTTTGTGACGTACCGGGTCGATCCTCTGTCGTGCAAACCATATCTGTAGCCGACGCATGTTTAACAAACCCTGTTTTACAACCGCGTGGGCAGACGCCATCATTCCCAATAAACGCATTATTGACAACGCTGGTACAGATCTGTGACGCTGGACATACCGGAGGAGTGACGTCAGCGAGTCCTTCCTCTGGTCCGATAAGACTGCTGTCATGGTCTCTGAGCAGAAAACAACTCCCAAGAAGGTTATTTTCTGAGCTGGAATCACAGAACTTTTCTCCCAGTTTACCGCGAAGCCCAGGCGGGATAGATGATTCACCAGATCGACTGTCTGGGCTTCCGCTTCCTGTCTCGAGCCAGACAGAAGCAGTAGATCGTCGAGATAGAATAAAATTCTGACGCCCCTCGAACGAAGCGGCTGTAACGCCGCTTCGATAATTTTCGTGAAAGTGCGGGGGGCCAACGCATACCCGAAGGGGAGACGGTTGAACTCGTAACTGACCCCTTGGAACGCAAATCTGAGGAACTTCCGGTGTTTGGTTACTATGGGAACGTGGAAGTAGGCGTCGCGGAGGTCGATGCTCACTAACCAGTCCCCCCTCGACACGAATTCGAGGACACGTTTTGTTGTCAACATGTGGAAGGATCGAGTCATGATGTGTCTGTTGAGAATCGATAAATCTAAAATCGGTCTCAAACCTCCTGACTTCTTGGGGACGAGGAAATATTTTGAATAAAACCCCGTCCTCTCTTCGTTGGGAGGAACTCCGGAAATGACGTGTTTTGTCAATAGTTCCTGAAGTTCCGACTGAAGCGCTAACCCCTGCTCTGTGGAGGTTAGCTTTGTTTGTAGCACCCCGTTGAATTTGGGTGGTGCTCCCGCAAACTGCAGGGAATAGCCCTGGCAGATTACTCGTTTTAGCCATTTGTTTAGCGAGCAAAGCTGGAGCCACTCTGCACCGTGGTCTGACAGCTGTGCTGCTTGTCTGTCCTGTTTCATGAGAAGAGATAATCTGGCTTCGACCGCCACCAGTGTTGCCAGGTGCGAAATGTAGGATTATCGTACTAGAGCCCTAGAATTATCGTATTTTGAGGGAAATTATCGTACACACGTCATAAACAATATAACAAGTATGCACTATAGTCACTCTGTTGTTGAATATCGTCTAACCGGCACTCACAGCTTTGTGGCGTCAGTACTGGTGGGAACCATAGACCTAATTTAATAACTCAACTAAATTCTGTCTATTAAGTTTGTATTTTCAAGGAAATAATAACTTGATCTTTAACTTTACTGATATCACTGCTAAAAACATCCCTAATTGTACCCTGATGCATGCTCAATAATCCAGGTAGAAAAATCTAAAAAAGCTAAGTCTGGTCCTCTGGACATTCAAAAATCCCTAATTGTAAATTTAATATTCATTTTATTTATTTATTTTTGGAAATGCATTCTTTGTTTCATACCCTGGACATTCCATAAAGACATGTTGAACCGTTTCAGGGAAATTGCTGGTGCACATGTCACAAAAAAGTCCTGTTTCATGCTTTGCAATTATTTTAAGAGATTTATTAAGGTCTGTGTGTCCTGTTCTAATGCGAGTAAGTTCCTGTTTCTTCCTGCTTTCCTTGTATATCTTACCTTATGAATGTTGTGTAAATGTCTTCCTGTATCAGTAATAATGTCCCAGTTTTCCTGTCATGTTTTCTTAATATATTTATTTATTATAATTTAACGTTCAACTTTATATAAACGTTCTATCATTTTCATCACTTCTTCCAGACCGTGTCACACGGCTCTGCTTTTTCTAACGCATGGGGCGGGTGCAGCGGACTTTTCAGCCAATCATGGTCGTTGTTCTGCATATACGTCACTCTTCTGTCACATTTAGAAAAGCACGATTGGCTGGAATTTCAAGACGCCTTCAGGGTTCACAAAAAAACTCCGACAGACAGTTGCGACAGGCTGATGGAAACCGATCACAACTACACGTTCACAGAATGGCCAAATTATCGTATTTTTGGCCTTTTTCGGGATTATTGATCGTACATCGTACAGAGGGCAAAATTATCGTACAAATACGATAATTATCGTACACCTGGCAGCACTGACCGCCACCAAGCGGACAGAGTCCGCGTTGGTCCATGGGAGGCCCTCTGAGAAAGGGGCTTTCACCGAGCGCCGCGTTACAGCTGCTGCTCGGTTCTTCGTTTGAACCCGGCAGACGAGACAAACGTCTTCTTTTGAACGATTTGCTGTCTGCGCTCATCTCGGGATGACTGAGAGGTGTACATTTAAAAGTCCTGGTCTGATCAAATGATCCAACGCCAGGCTCATGGTTTTTAACACGGTTTAAGAGAACGGCGGTGTCTCTGACTCTCGTGTGTGATGTGCTGCTCTTTGATCGCTGACACCTGGAGGAGCTGGCCCCCACACTCGAGTGGGGAGGCGGGGCTGGGGAGGTCACAGAGAGGTCTGTGCCTGCACCTGTCAGCCGGCCTGTTGTTTGAAGTTTACAGATACTCACGTCTTGTGCAGGATCGCTGGGTAGTTTAGTACCAGGCACAAAAAACTTTTGTGGAGATGTGCTCACATACCTTGAACAGGAAGGATGTAACGAGTCTAAATGAAAAACACTGCTTTTCACAACAGATTCTTTATTTAAACCCAAAAAACCATCAGTGCACACACCTCCTGCGCCCCATCATTTTTTATAATGGCTTCTCTTAAAGTCCTGGTGGCCAGTCCATGGCTGATGACGGCCCCTGGCCCGAGGCGCCCCAGGCCTCTGGAAGGACTGAGCAGGGTGACTTCTCGGTGGAGCTGGAGGTGGCGGCGCCGAGAAGGTCGAGGTGGGTGCAAAGCGGCGCTGTTGCTGGCGGAAGCCTCTGCCCTGTTCATGCACGCGGATGGGGCCGGGCGCAGAGCGGGGTCCTGGTCTGGGCGCCGCAGTGTGCTTTCTCACCTGCTCCAACGCCTCTGAAGAGGAGCGCAGCTGCTCAAAGACCGAGCGGTAGTGCTCGCCGAAGAGCCCCTCGCTCGATATTGGCCCCCCCAGCAGATCTTTCTTGAGCTCATCTGGGATGGAGGATGAGAGTCCCAGCCACAGCTTCCGCTGGAGGAGTGTCGCCCATGCAGAGATGCGGGAGACGCACATTGCCTGAACGGCGCATAAGTTGGTAATGACGTCCACCGCGTCTCCGACCGTGGCGTCAGGTGAAGTCCGCCCGATGCTGAGCGCTAAAAGCGCAATGTTGTTCGAGGCCGCGCCGATCTGGGCTGCACACTGGTGAATGCGGTCCTGAGTTTTTGCAGCAAGCAGGTCGCCAGGTGCTGGTGGAAAAATCCGTTTCCCAACGTGCTTGGACGCACGGATCCCAAATACCGCCGAGAGGCTCGGTTCGAGCGGCGGCACCGCGGGAAAGTCCTGAGCCGTGAGCCCGCGCACTCTGGTGATGGACGCAGATGAAGCCACCGGTGCCCTCAGCCTGAGGGGGTCTTTAAAAGCACCCTGCAGGAGGGAAATCACGTCCGGAAGGTCTGGCCAGACTGGCTCTGCTGCGCCGCCATGCTTCGGTGCGAACTTTCCCGCCAGGAGCGAGGACGTCGCTGCCGTGGTGCTTTCAGGCACCGACATGCCACACACATCCGCGGCCCACCTGATGATCTCGGGGAGGACGCTGAGGAGGGAGGAGTGGCTGCCCTGCGCCCCCGGGGTCTCAGACGGGGGGGGAGGAGAGTCCACTGGTGCTGGTGAGGATGCTGTTGATGAAGGATGGAGGGCGACGGTTCCGGACCAACTGGCACGTGGTCCGGGACGTGCGCGCCGGATGGTTCGGCTCCCATTGGAGACAGGGCCGGTCCCGCGCTTCCCTGAGGACAGGGCGGGACGCGGCAGCTAGTACTCTCCTGGGGATGGAGAAAAGGCGAGGCTGGCTCCGAGCCTCCAACGGAGGGAGGACCGCCGCCACTAGCTGTCTCTGAGCCGCAGGCTATTTCGGCTAGGTCATTTAGCCAACCTGCTTCCTCCGCCGGCTGGTGCTGCTCCTGGACTCCGAGGGTGAAGAGGTCCACTCGGCGCTGCCTTTCCTCCGCCGGCAGACGGAGGCACGCAAGGCAGGAGCAATGGGGCTCCATCGCCTGCTGCGCGTGCACCGGTCCATTGCACATCTCGCACATCTTGTGCAGGTCGGAGGACAGGATGAAGCCCTTGCCGTGGCATGCTGGGCAGTATTTAAATGAAGGTGTAGACATCTTTCTTCGTCGTTGGTTTGAAGAAAAATCGGGAGCAGAACTATAGTCCACCTTGAATTTATAGTGGACATAGGTGGGGCCCACAGCAGGTGGGCGTGGACTAAAAGGTCTTCAATGTTGGCGCGAAGCGCAGGGACACACCCAATAGGCGTGGTTAAAGGGCGGAGCTACACGAAATAGAACCATTGGTACACGTTTACAACTGTACCCGAAATTATGTCACTGGATACTCTCCATACGAATTGATGTTTGGTCGGCAACCCCGTCTTCCTGTTGACTTAGCTTTTGGACTGCCTGTGTCTGAGAAAACTTCTACATCTCATTCACAATATGTTGAAAAGCTTAAGTCGCACCTCAAAGAAAGCTACAAGATTGCAACGGAAAACTCTGAAAAAGTCATGTTGAAAAACAAACTCAGATTTGACAAGCAAGTTACAGCTGCAGAACTCTCAGTTGGAGATAGAGTTCTGGTTAGAAATGTCAAACTACGAGGCAAGCACAAACTCGCAGACCGGTGGGAGTCGGATGTGTATATTATTCAGAAGAAAGCCGGCACTCTTCCAGTATACACAGTTAAACCAGAAGGCAAAGATCGTCCAATCAGAACCCTCCACCGTGACCTGCTGTTGCCTTGTGGCTACTTGTCTCCAGCCTCCAAACCAGAACAAATGAAATCAACAACTGTGATTGGACCAGTGACTTCAGAAAATGTAGATCTTCCAGATGCTGAAAATGAAAAACTATTCTTACATGATTTACATGATTACTCCTGCTCTTATCTCACCAGAATTACAATTGAGGTTGACTTACCTACTCCTGCATCTACTGTCGCTCCCATGCCTGTGGATCTGCCTGGCCAGCACTCACAGAGCTCTATGGAAGGAACTGTTGGTGAGGAACAGGAAATGGAGTCTGGACCTGAACCCACTGCCGGACTGGACATGGAACAAACAGCTGAAGATGAACCAGATTCTGCCAACTCAGATCCTATCGAGGAAAATCCCTCCTCTCTATCAGGACCTATCTCTCCTCACCAGGAATCTGCATCTTCTCCAGAACAAACCAGCATGTTAAGTGATGTTGCTGCTTCGAACCTCTCCAGTCCAGATCCTAAACCACCTGTCCGCTGCTCGACTCGAATACGTCAGCAACCATCTCGTCTGCAGTATTCAAAACTTGGGCATCCGCTTCTACAAAGCATCCAGTCCCTGTTTCAAGGACTCAGCACAGCCCTTACATCTGCTTTGGAACTGAATGAGCCCTCTGTGATCTCTAACTCATGTGACAATGTGGTGTGTCACCAGCCGCTTGCATGTACGAGGACGTACATGAGTTTAGGGGGGGAACCTGTAACCCTTAATTAGTCAAGTCTTTTATTTTGGCGGGCCCACTTCCTGTGTTGCCCCAAACTCTGCCAACTTATTTAAAGCCCCGCCTCCTCCAGTGCACTGTTGAACTACATCACCTGTTCACTGTGATTGTGGCTGGCTGTTTGGAGTCTTCATGGCAAAGTCATACAAATCTTTGCATCCACTGATTTGATTAATTGAATTGTTGGTGTTTGTTACCTGGATCATCACCAGGATTGCAACAGCTGATTATGGTTTAGTATGCTCCACTCTCTTCCAGAAGGTCTGGTTTTTTTACTCCATTATTTTCTCTTCCTTGATGGATCAGATCCTCTTTGGATCTAAGGATGGCGAGCTAGGAAAAGGACCAGAACTTTATAAACTTGGAACTTGATTCATTCAGAGGACATTTGTGTCTCACTGTGCATTTGTAATTGTCTGTTGCTTTTTTTCTGCTTTTAAATCACTAATATATACACATAAACTAAAACCATTGTCTCCTGTCCTCATTCACACCTCAGGCTCCTTAAAAGAACCATCTTCTGATGCTGCTCTTGTAGCCGCAGTTAGTTACATAGCCCATAAATGTTACATAGATTCCCATAGATTGTGAAGCTGTCGCATCACAATCTATGGGACCAACACATCTGGGAGTTCTGTTTTACCATCAATGGTGCTCAACATGAAACCACAGGGAGAGCCCCTGCAGAGCTAATGTTGGGACGTCAACTTCAAGGGCCACTGGAGAGGATAATAGCTAAACCACCATCACCTCAGCAACCCATATATAAATTGATGGAGCGACACAATGAGATGAAGGAAGAAGTCAAACGGAAAGTTGGGATAAGTCAAACCAGACAAGATAAATACTACAATGCCCGGAGGAGGGGTGCACAGTTCCGGCCAGGAGATTTGGTCTGGGTAAGGGGATTGTAACATAACCATTGTTTGTTTTTCCACTGAATAAATACATTAAAAAGTAAATGTAGCAAATTGTTTTGTAGAACAGTTAATTGTTTTTTCATTATTAGAATTATTAGAATTATTCCAATTTCCTCTTTTTAAAGCTGATTTTGGGCAGTATCATGCAGGTTTTTAGGTGTGGTTGAACTTGGGAAATAAAAAGGGGCGTGTGCGGCCGCGCGAGGCGACGCAGCTGAAGAGGAAGACGCACACAGACAGATCTGGGCTGCGGGAGACAATTTGATTTAATGTGAAACACGAGTAAAAAAGCAAAGATAAGACATTAAACGGCAATCAAAGTTCATCCCAGCACCGCAGATCGTGCGTTTTAAAGACTGGATCGGAGTTTGCACCCAGGAAATGCCACCAGGTGCAAGAGGACGTCACAGAGAGGAAGGAAAAATGCTCCCAGTGAGATCTGGACTTTACTTCTCTTTTTGTTTGTTTTTTGGATGGTACCACTCTCTCTCTCTCATTTTTTTTTTTTTTCTGGGTGGGGGAGGGGGGGACGAGAGCATTTTGAATTTTTTTCATTTCTGGATTGTGACTTTGGATTAAAACGGGGAAATATTATCCAGGATTTTGATTTAATTTTTGAGGATATGGGACTCTGTTGCGGACATTACTCTCATTAAAAAGCAAGGAGAAATTTTGGACAATTAATTATTCAGGTTTTTTGGGTTGACATAAACTGAGTGATTTAAATCTAACCTACTATTTTTTTTAGAGGGATTTTTGTAACAACTTTACTTATCAGAATAACTATTAGTTCTTAGTGTTATGTCTTTTTTTTAATAAATCATTGTTATGAAAAAACAACCAATTTCGCTCTGAGTGGTTGGATATTTATGTGTTTATTAAAATAACTGTTGTATCACATTTTGCCTGATTTCCTGTGACCGAACCCCCTTGATAATATTGTGAATTCCGCTTTAAATCAAGTTGAATTTTACACACTAGACACCCAGGCTGGGTCAACCTGCCCCCTCCCACGGGCCACTAGTCACGCCCCCAGACACCCAACACCCAGCCCACGAACCCGCAACCTAACAGTGAGCTGAGAGCCCCCCGCCAGAGCCGGGCTCCAGAGCTCAATCCAGCCCAAAGCCCAGCAACCTGCCCGCCAGAGCCCAAGATCTCCAACCCCCACCAGGCCCAAGCCCGGGGACGACACGCCCCCAGTACACCAAGTCCCCGGCACCCACTTCAAATCCACCCCAGGATAGTTAGGCCACCGATCGGTGACCCATTACCACTGCCACAGACCACCTGAGGGCCAGCATGCAGACACCAGCAGACATCCCCCAGAACCACCCAGGTTCTACCCAGGGCAAAATCAGATACCCC
>JBBPBX010044825.1:5527-20640 GCA_038048925.1 Garcialebias charrua
CCGATTTTATCTACCGATTTTATCTGCCTCAGCAAAGGTTGGAAAATCCTGAAAATTTAGGGTGCATTTTGACCTTTTGACACCTGAAAATCGGTATCGGCCAAAATCGGAATCGGCAGGTCAGACTTTCTAAAAATCGGTAATCGGTGATCGGCCAGAAAATTGAAATCGGTGCACCCCTAGTAAAAGTTTCACTAAACGTGGTCAAATAGTGGTCCATATGAGAAGTCACAACGGTGAGAAGGCACACATGTGCAAAGTATGTGGTAAAAGTTTCATACGAGGTGTTGATTTAGTGGGCCACATTGGTGAGAAGCCCTTTTCCTGTAAAATATGTGGTAAATGCTTCACTTAACGGAGCGGTCTGCACATTCACACGAAAACACACACTGGTGAGAAGCCCTTTTTGTGTAAATCCTGTGGCAAACGCTTCTCTTTGAGTTGTACTTTAAAAGCCCACTTGAGAACTCACACTGGTGAGAAGCCCTTTTCCTGTGAGATATGTGGCAGTTGTTACTCTCAGAAGAGCAGTTTGACCAAACACGTTCGAACTCACACCGGTGAGAAGCCCTTTTCCTGTGAGATATGTGGCAAGAGCTTCTCTCAGAAGATCCATCTGATCAACCACACTAGAACTCACACTGGTGAGAAGCCATTTTGCTGTGAGATATGTGGTAAACGTTTCAGCCAAAAAAGGTCTTTGACTGATCACATGGAAACTCACACGAGTGAGAAGCCTTGCATTTCCTCAAAACCTCTGCTAGAGCAGCTGGTTCTGAAGCAGGAGGCCAATACCTTCATGGTGACTTCTGCCCATGAGGAACCGGACCATATTAAACCAGAACCAAACTGGGATGAAGACCTTCTTGAGATCCGAGACCAGTTAGTTTCAGGACCATTTAGAGATGGAGAACTAAACCCAAAGAGCAGCCCTGACAGAAACCAAAGTGTTTTAGAGACACGGTGTGAGGTCCAGATGGACAGAAAACCTGCTCAATGTGATATTTGTAGGAAAGGCTTCAGGAATAAATATAGGATGAAGATTCATCGAAGAGTCCACACTGGTGAGAAGCCTTATGCCTGCACAACCTGTCAGAAAACGTACAAACGTAAAGACTACTTGTTGGGCCACATGAGAACTCACACTGGTGAGAGTCCCTACACATGCAAAACATGTGGTAAATGTTTCTCCCAATCTAGTCATTTAACGTCTCACCTGAAGATTCACACTGGTGAGAAGCCCTTCTCCTGTAAAACCTGCAGCAAATGTTTCTATGAAAAACATATTTACGTACGTATTTACGTACGACACACGCGAATTCACACTGGTGAGAAGCTCTTTACTTGTGAAATATGTGGCAAGTGCTACTCTCAAAACTGCCATCTGACCTACCACAAGAGGACTCACTCTGGTGAGAAGCCAGTGCAAAACATGTGGTAAAAGTTTCCTTAAGTCTGGTAATTTAATGACTCACCTGAAGACACACACGGGTAAGAAGTCCTCCTGTAAAACCTTTGGCAAAANGGCGTCTAAAATGTCAGTTTTTGGAGCCAACCCAAGTCAGAATGGCCACCACAACTAATGGACCATAGCCTACACATAAATGACTATACTCCAGTGAATTTTACATATCTTGAGCTAAAATATGGTGTGGTAGCAGCGAATCTTTCACAACAAATCCTCTTGACCACTTGCATACAGTATAATTTTTAAAAAGCATGCAAGATATTGCATGAGATATTATTATAATACATCTTTTCTTAACAAAAGATGTTCTCAGTCTAAAGCACTGTGACATGAACGGTGGTGGGTGATATGCATTATTTAAAGGAAAGTTAGATTAAGTTCCATTTCATCCCTCCTGACCGCCAGAGGGCGGTGCTGAAAGCACTGAATATTCCTTGTGCGCATGCGCTGTTCGAGTAATTATATCAACGATGTCACACAGGTGTGACCGGATAAGCAATCAAGAGGCTACACAGCCTAGTGTTATCCGTTAATTCAGTCCCTTTTTCTTCTTGCGCACGTTCGATCCAAGGCTACAGGCCTTTGGATTTTCTTTCTCGCCGTCGCTGGAGGCCCGGCTGCCTGTTAGCCCGGCTGCCTGTTAGCCCGGCTGCCTGTTAGCCCGGCTGCCTGTTAGCCCGACTGCCTGTTAG
This sequence comes from Garcialebias charrua, assembly GCA_038048925.1. Lineage (NCBI taxonomy): Eukaryota > Metazoa > Chordata > Actinopteri > Cyprinodontiformes > Rivulidae > Garcialebias > Garcialebias charrua. Next base: position 7,688 of record JBBPBX010044825.1, read on the forward strand.
CCCGGCTGCCTGTTAGCCCGGCTGCCTGTTGGCCCGGCTGCCTGTTGGCCGGAGCAGTGTGTTCACCTTCCGTGGGCGCGACGGTTTAACCTTTATCAAGGTATTTCTTTGGGCTACGATGGCTTCGCCAATCTCCCAAACCACAGTGTTGCTGATATGGTTCAACACTGGTGAGTAACTTTTACTTATTCGCGGCTCCGCCGCTCGTAGCGGCTGCGTCCGCCTCGAAGGAGGCTATAGTGTGGTCACGTGAGTAGTCTTTCTTTTGCCTTGACTACGGTTTTGTTGCCATTGGTGTGGCTCTATCCGCTTTAGGAGGCAATTTCCACGTGAGGTCGACACGTGGGTAAGTATTACTTCTACTGAGGTTTATTGTTTAGCCAGCTGTGTTCTGGTCTTGTTTACTTTGAGAAGGCGAGCGTTTGCGCACTTTCCATAAACTATTCGGTTGGGTTGAGCTAGCGGTGCTAGCCTCTTTGAATTTTGGTCTTGTTTTTTATTGGTGAGGGCTAGCGTTAATGCACCTACTCCCAATTCACTTTTCGCTAACCTCATAAACAGTTGGTTTGAGCTAGCGGTGCTAAGCTCTCTGAATTTTGGCCTTGTTTTTTATTGGTGACGGCTAACGTTCGCGCACCCTCTCTCGATTAATTTCCATTAGTGAAGGCTTGCGTCCGCACTCCCTCTCCCAATTCATTATTTTTGCCCGATTCATTTTTTGCCAACCTCATACTCGGTTGGGTTGAGCTTCTGTTGGTAAAGGCTAGAGTTTACGCTCCCTCTCCCAATTCACTTCCGTTTGTGAAGGCTAGCGTCCGCGCACCTTCTCCCACTTCGCTTTTATTGGTGAAGGCTAGCGTCCGCGCACCATCTCCCAATTCATTTTTCGCCAGCCTGGTTCTCCATTGGTGAAGGCTAGCGTCCGCGCACCCTCTCCCAATTCATTTTTCACCAGCTTGGTTCTCTATTGGTGATAGCTAACGTCCGTGCACCCTCTCCCAATTTTGGTATCCTTCCCTTACACTTGAGTACACTGCCACAGTAGGAAGTATGGACGGCTCTCACTGCTGTACAGACTGTGGGGCTGTGCTCCAGGCGGATGACGGTCATGATCTGTGTCCTTCCTGCCTTGGACATGACCATCTGGTGGAGGCCCTGTCAGAGAACCCCTGCATGAACTGCAGCTTCAGGCCTCGTTCTGTAAGAGTTGCTCGACTGGCCCAGCTCTGCCCCGAGCTCAGCAGTGACCTCCCGCCATCTGGCAGAAGGCTCTACCCAAGTGTTCAAAGCACCGGACTGAAGCTGCAGTCCCTGTGGCCCCTCCTAGAAAGAGGCGAGCCAAGTCTGATCAGGGTCTTTCCACAAGAGTAGAGTGACTGTCTGCTGAATTAGCGGAAATGAAGTCCCTTTTGCAGGCACACCAACTGGAGGCTGAGCCAGTGGCAGTGACTGGACTCTCCTCCTCTTAAGTCTTATCCTTGGCTGCCTCTGCCTCTCATTTTTTAGGTGATGAGGAAGAACAGTCGGTCTCTGTGACTGGTTATTCTTTTTCATCTAGGAGCGCAGGTAGTGAGTCAAGTGACTGCTCTATGCAGGAGGCCATGCTTTTGGCCCTGGCTCAACTGCAGCTGGACATCCCGTAGCCAGAGGGAGCCACCCGGGAAGTGCCTTCTTCAGGCGCGGACAGGCCCCTCCTTCTTTTTCCGTTCCTCCATCAGAGGAGTACTTAAAGGAGTTGCATGGCTGCTGGCATGACCCAAGGATCCAGACACGCCTCTCTGCGGATGCCCGAGTGTTGGCGATAAAGCATGAGCCAGCTGCGGCAGGCCTGGATCTCATGCCGTCGATTAAAGCTGCTGTTGCCTCGCTCATTGTATCACCAGAGGCGGCCTTGCGCAGTGATGTTCGGTGCCCACGACCTCAGTGTCGCATCACGGACGAGTTGCTCTGCAGAGCCTATCATGCCGCGTGCGTGCTGGTCGCCTCTGCAATTCCTTGGCACACCTCTTGTGTGCCCTCTCCGCATCCCTTCAGAACACCAGTGGTGCAACAGTGGCGATGGGCTTTAGTGATGCAACGCTTCAAGGGTTTGCGCTGATGATGAAGGAATTGGGACGTGTAATGTCCTTCTTGGTCCAAACCCGCCAACAGGTCTGGTTGGCACAGTCAACGTTAGCCGAGCCGTGTCGTAGATCTCTCTGTGATCTTCTGGTGGTGCCAGAGGAGTTGTTCGGTCCGTCTGCCTTAGATACGTTCGAACAGACCATCCAGGCCCGACAGACGATGCAGCAACTTTCGACCCTTAGCAAGACGATGCCCCCTCCACTTCCTCGACATCCGAGGCTCCCCCCGGCGGTTCCCGGCTTTCGGCCGCCTCAGGGTCCTTGCCCTTATGTGGTTCAGCAAAGACCAAACAGGACCTTTTGTGAATTGGTCCGCCAACAAGCTGGACAGGTCTGGACCATAATAATAATAATAATTAATTCAATTTATAACGCACTTTTCATTACTGAAAATCTCAAAGTGCTACACATATATTGAATGCTACACACATTCATAAACCGGTGACGGCAGACTACCATGCAAGGTGCTTTCCAGTCCTACCGGGAGCAACACAGGGTTATGTGTCTTGCCCAAGGACACAACGACACATGGTGCGGGTCCCAGGAGTCGAACCGTCAACTTTCCGATCGGGAGACGACTACCATTACCACTACATCACGGCCGCCCCACGGACCATGGGCTCTGGCCGCCGCCCACCCTCACGGCACCTAAGGGCCGTGGAAGGAGACGGTGATGCCACAGGGCCGACCGTCGGATATTTCTCCCACCAACAGCTCAGATACTGGGCTGCTCACGCCAGGGACACATGGGTGGTTGTCACTCTGACCCTCTGACCAGCTACAGTTCCAACGGCAGCCTTACATCTCACACTGGGTCAAGATGACTGTAATCACCGACCTGGTAAAAGCTCAAGCACTAGACCAGGAGCTTTTTATTTAAAAGGTAATGCCCTTCCACATGCTCACGACAGTAAAGGTCCTTCAAGCGGTCACAGAAGGAGAATGGTTCATGTCTATAGACCTGACGAATGCTTATTTTCATGTGCCTATTGCGACGGAACATTGCCGCTTTCTCAGGTTTGCCTATCGGGGTCGCCACTAGCAGTTCTGGGTTCTTCCATTCGGGCTCTCTCTTTCCTCAAGGGTGTTCACTCTGTGTGTGAGGGCAGCCCTCTCTCCCCTGCAAGCCTACGGCATGATGGTTCTGCTGTACCTAGACGATTGGCTTCTTTGCACCCCGTCTCGGGCCTGTGTCATTCGCGACACGAATCGCCTGCTTGCTCACATATCCCAGTTGGGACTCAATGTCAATATAGAAAAAAGCTGCCTGCTACCTTCACAGACTGTCACCTTTCTAGGAATGGTTCTGGACTCGCCCTCCATGATTGCTCACCCATCTGTTCAAAGGATGGGCGACATACTCCAGTTGGTCAGTCGGTTCCAACTGGGCAGGTAGCTTCCCTACATTACCTTATTTTGGCTACTAGGCAAACTGACCTCAGTCACTAGGGTGGTACCCTTAGGCCTGTTGTCTCATCGCCCCTTGCAGAGGTGTCTGAACACCTTTCGCCTAGATGCCAAGCTGCAGAGGCATCACAAACTTGAAGTGACACCACCATGTCTTCGTGCCCCGACTCCATGGAGGGACGAAGCTTATTTGTCCAGGGGTGTCCCCATGGAGGTGGTTGTGTATCATAAGGAAGTGGTCATGACAGATGCTAGCTCCACAGGATAAGGTGCTATGTTCGCTTGCTTGCTCATGTGTCTCAGTTGGGCCTCAATGTCAATACAGAGAAAAGCTACCTGTTACCTTCGCAGACTGTCACCTTTCTTGGAATGGTTCTGGACTCGCCCTCCATGACTGCTCGCCCATCCGTTCAAAGGATGGGCGACCTACTCCAGTTAGTCAGTCAGTTCCAGCTGGGCAGGCAGCTTCCTTACGTTGCTTTCTTACAGCTACTAGGCAAACTGACCTCAGTCACTAGGATGGTACCCTTATGCCTCATCCTCACCTAAAGCATATCGCGCTTCCAAAAATCTCCAAACGCACTGTACTGGCTGCTTGTCAACAGATGACTGTCCTCATCTAACGCGTCTGCAGTGGGAGGAGGAGCGTGTTGGTCCTCTTCCGGTGGTGTTTGTTTATTTCCGGTCTCAGAAAAATGGCGGACGCAATACGAAGAATTGCCTTGTTGTACTTAATCTACAAAGCAGCAACACGCAGACGCCGTGCACAACGACGATTCTGGATTCACCCCACATTAGAGAGGCGTCATGAATTCGGTGAATTTCACCATCTGATCCAGGAGCTGCGCGCAGACGAGGAGCGCTTTCAGCGGTACTTCCGTGTCACCCGCGCCCAGTTTGACGACCTGCTGTAAGTTTCTCCTCCATGTTTACCGCAGGATTTTTTTCGTCTGTTCAACGTTTCGCGCGGTGCCCACCTACTTCCGTCCCGTCGTCGTTGCGTGATCACATGGCAGAGTCTCTCCTGATTGGTCCTGATTGTTTGCTGCTGAGCAGCGAGCTGAAGCGAGCTGTAGAAGCACGGCATTCCGTGCTTCCACAGTCGCTGCTCGGATGCGACGCGGGAGTAGGAAACAGCTGCTGCTCACTTTCGCGCTGCTTGTATGCTGTAGATGCGCCGCGACACGACCCGCTGCTCCAAGATGCGCGTCCCCATAGACTTTCAATGTAAAGTGGCTGTTTCGGCTGCGCGAGATGCGTGAGGTGGGGATCCAGCATTAGGCCTGTTGTCTCATCGCCCCTTGCAGAGGTGGCTGAACAGCTTTCGCCTAGACGCCAGGCTGCACAGGCATCGCAAACTTGCTGTGACACCACCATGTCTTCGTGCCCCGACTCCATGGAGGGACAAAGCTTATTTGTCCAGGGGTGTCCCCATGGGGGTGGTCGTGTATTGCAGGGAAGTGGTCATGACAGATGCCAGCTCCATAGGATGGGGTGCTATGTGGCAACACAGAACGGTCCAAGGCCGCTGGGGCCAAAGGGACCACTCCAGGCATATAAACGTGCTGGAGCTACGTGCAATGCATTTGGCGCTCAAGAACTTACTACCCCACTTGGAAGGGAGGCATGTCCTCGTTCGGTCAGACAACATCTCTATTGTCTACCTTATCAACCTACCTTATCAACCACCAAGGGGCACCAGGTCAACACAGCTTCTCAGTGTGTCCAGGATGCTCTTGGAATGGGCCTCCACTTGTCTGTCCACCCTGTGGGTAACATACCTACCAGGGCAACACAATCAGGTTGCAGATTTTCTCTCCCGCCAAAGGTCTGGTCCAAGAGAGTGGTCCCTCCACAGCGACGTGGTACGGATGATCTGTGACCGTTTTGGTCAAGCGGATGTGGACCTGTGCAACAGAGGAGTCAACTCAGTGTCCCCTATGGTACTATACGGGGATGTCTAGTGTGCTGGGCAGGGACGCGCTGGCTCACCCTTGGCCAAGGGTCTTTCTTTATGCCTTTCCACCACTTCCTCTGATTTGCCTTTCCACCACTTCCTCTGATTTGGCCAACCCTTCACAGAGTCTTAGCGAAAGGCCACAGAATGCTATTGGTGGTCCCATATAGGCCAGCACGACCATGGTTCCCACTACTGCAGAGTTTATGTCAGGACGTTCCGTGGTATCTTTCAACCAGAAGGGACTTGCTGTCTCAGCTGGGTGGAGGGGTTGCTATGGCACCCCAATCCTCAACGTCTCCAACTGTGGGTATGGCCGCTGCAGGGCTAGGACAGCAGCTAACTGGAGTTTTGAGCCCTGTCGGACGCACCATCTTGGGTGCCAGGACACCTTCTACTCGTCAGCAATACGAAAACAGGTGGCGTCTGTTTTCACAATCGTGTTCTGATCACAATGAAGATCTAGTTTCCTGTGCAGTACCCACCATTCTGAAGTTTCTCCAGTCTCTCCTTGGTAAGGGTCACTCTCCTTTGATGCTTAAGGTCTACGTAGCAGCGATATTGGCTAATTACGCCGGCATCAATGACCGTATGGTAGACAGTCATAATCTAGTCTCTCTCTTTCTACGTGGTGCCCGTAGGTTGCACCCGTCGAAAGTTACTCGAGCGCCAAGTTGGGACCTGCCCTTGGTTCTCGAAGCTCTGTGCCACCCTCTGTTCGATACCTTGACGCAAGTACACCTGAAGGGGCTTTCATGCAAGATGGGCTTTCATGCAAGATGGCCTTTCTGCTGGCTATTGCCTCAGCAAAGAAGGTTGGTGCGTTGCATGCCTTTTGAGTCAACCCCTCATGTCTCAGGTGAGGCCCTGAGGGCTCTGGTGTTACCTTGTGACCAAACATTACCTTTGTACCAAAGGTCTTATCCCACTCTCACTGTAACCAACCGTTAAGGCTGGCACGTTTTCAACCTACGCCTGGAGAGGGGTCTGGATTGCTGTATCCAGTGATCAACTACGCCTGGAGAGAGGTCTGGATTGCTGTGTCCAGTGAAGGCACTGGAGAAGTATGTCACAGCTACTGCCGCTATACGGTACTCAGACCAGCCGTTTGTGTGTTACGGGGGCCCTAGACTGGGCTACCCCCTTTCCAAGCAGCGCCTCTCCCACTGGATTGGAGACGTCATCTGCCACGCCTACGCAATGGGACACCATCCCATGCCAGTTGGCGTGAAGGCACATTCTACCAGGAGTGTTTCTGCTTCCTGGACTGCCCTGAGAAGGGTCTCACTGGAAGCAATATGTGCTGCTGCATCATGGGCTTACCCAAACATGTTCACCAGATTCTACAGAGTTAACGTGGTCACCCCTCATCCCCTGGGCCAGGTTCTTCTGCAAAGGTCCTCTGGGCTTCCTCAGTGAGGCATGTGCTCAGGATTCCTTGTAACATCGTTGATACTAGTCATTCAGTGCTTTCAGCACCTCCCTCTGGCGGTCAGGAGGGATGAAAATGAACGAAAGTTACAAATGTAACTACTGTTCTATGAATCTCGGATGACAGCCAGAGCTTCTCTGTGACTCAGAATCCTTGCTTTACGCAAGAAGATTCTGTAGGACTGAATTAACGGATAACGCTTGGCTATGTAGCCGTTTGATTTGCTTATCCGGTCACACCTGTGTGATGTTGTTGATATAATTACTCGAACAGCGCATGCGCAAAGGAAATATTCAGTGTTTTCAGCACCGCCCTCTGGCGGTCAGGAGGGATTCATAGAACCATAGTTACATTTGTAACTTTCGTTTTATCCGCTTGAATCCAAACCCAAGACAGAAAACAGTGTCCTCAATGTTTAAAGGCCTGCATGTTGGAAAAACCAGTGAATCCAGTTTGAGTATCGTATACGTCTGTCTCTGTGCAACGCTGATCCTAAATGACATAAAGAGAGTAGAAAGAGAGAATGGATGGACGTGCGATGCATTCCTTTGTTCCTGGACATCTAGCTTTGGTTATGACCAATTAATTCAATCACCTCGTTCCTTTCTTCAGGCCATTATTGATGCAGGGGTGAGGATATGAAGACGGTCCTGGCAGCAGAGGGTGAGAAGTCACAGTGGTTGCTGGGAAGGCTCTAATCTGAGCTTTATAGTCATTTCCTTTTCAAACATGGCTGTTGCTACTAGTCTCACCTGCTGGACTCCCTCCGTGTTCAGTTTGATGTGAAAACTGCCAGAAGAAACCGTGTTGACATTTCTAGTTTAGATCATTTTTGCACATAGGAGAGTGTCGACAGGAAATAAGGAAAAGAACGGCAAACCAAACAAGGCACAGGAGATTGGACAGGAACATGACTAATTCTCCATCACCTCTGTGCTCTGTGCCAGTAAAATGACAAATATTTGTTGACTGAATGCAGTAAATCGGTGCGGCCATGTTATAAAGTTAACCTTAGCAGGTTTTTGCTATTAAAAGAGGCAAAATAGCATCTGCCTGATCTGCCATTTAAGACATCCAACTTGAGATTTGTCTTTGTAAGGAGTAGCTGATATAATGGTTAATATAAGAAAAAATATCTGTATCATTTGTGTCAACACTATTATTTGACATAATCTGGAGTCCTTTTCTGCACTGATGTTGGATTATTCTGGATTGAGCACTGCAGAGAGGGTCGTTTCTAATTTTGTTGTTTTGTACTTTGTTGTTGCAGACTTATGATCAAAAATAGATGAACACAAAAATGGTTTTATCTCAGTCCGTTTTACAGATACAACACAATCTGCTTCCTTCCTTAGATAATAGTACTCATTGCATTTTTATATATAAATGTTTCTGTCAGTTCCCTGTGATGACTTCTGTGACTTGGCGCTATACAAGTAAATTGTAAATAGACATCCCTCCCAAAAAATACAAAAAATAATAAATAAAAAGCTATTTCCTTGGCGTTGGCCAATTGTTGAATCTTACAGTAACTTTAGTTTATTGTTAGTTTGAAATGTTTCTTGTCTAAATGACAAACTTAAAGGGTCTGGAGTCTCATACAGGTGATATTAAAGATTCACTTGTAAACGAAGCTGAAATTATAGATGTGCGGCTGTTTAAAAAAAAAAAGAAAGAAGTGATTCTGTTTGATCTTAACTGCATTCAGAGCAGTCGTCAGAGAATCAGTCCAGTCAGAAGAAAACCATTCATGTGTGTCAAACTCAAGGCCCGGGGGCAAAATGTGGCCCTCGTTGACATCTTTTCAATGCTTACACGGAACTTCACCTGACTATCTAAAGGACATTCTTGCACCATATTCATCCACCCGGTCTCTACGGTCACAGAACAGTAATCTACTTCACATTCCACAAACCAAATTAAGGACCATGGGAGACCGGGCATTCTGTGTGGCTGCCCCCCGCCTATGGAACTCCCTCCCTGACTACCTGAGAGCTCCACAGTCACTGGTTGACTTCAAAAACGGCTTAAAGACTTTTCTTTTTAAGCAAGCCTATTCTGCCTCCACATGATTTTATCTTTGATCTTGGTTGATATTATTATTGATTTTACTTGATTTTATCACTTGTTTTATTTATTTATTTTTTAAGCAGGCCTATTCTGCCTCCACATGATTCTGTCTTTAATCTTAGTTGATATCATTATTGATTTTACTTGATTTTATCACTTGTTTTATTGTTGTAGCACTTTGAGATTTTTATTAATGAAAAGTGCGGTATAAATTGAATTTATTATTATTATTATTATTATTATTATCTTATCTTGCCCCCAAGGTGATGTGTGAAACATAATACTTCTATCTCTTGAATTTATTCAGTAATCTTAGATTATGATGTTGAAACCACAACAGAGAGCATCAAATGAGACCACTCAAACTCTTGAGGAACCTGCTGTGACAAAGAAAAAATGTTTGGTATCTGTTTGAGGTCATGTAGTTTCTGAAATTGGCCCTTAGTTTGAAAAAGGTTTTAATTTTGACCTCTTCTGTAATCGAGTTTGACACCCCTAAACTGAGGTCATTCAAAGAGCTACAGCATCTACTGATGACAAAATATTACTGTATTTTACAGACTTTAAAGGTGCTATGTGTAACTTTCTGTAGAGTGCAGAACTTAGAAAAATTTTCAACAGGCAAAGCATTCTGATCCCTCCCCCTCAGAGCCATATATGGCTCTGAGGGGGAGGCTCTGCTGAGATTCAAATTCAAGCTCTGTTTTTATTGGCTGATTCAAATTCAAGCTCTGTTTTTAATTGGCTGGTTACAAACTCTGTTTTTATTGGCTGTCATTGTCCTGGTCACTCTGTGTTTTTAGTGTTTTTATAAATGCTGATAGAGAAGCAAGGGGACTATAGTTTTTTTCAGAGATTACTTTGTCTAACATCAGTTTGTCAGTAGATAGTGACAGAGTGAAGAAATATGTTAAAAATATATTGTTTGAAAAGTTACAGACTACATTACAATTGTACATACCCCAGCTTTAAGTTGCACTATTTTCATAGTTTGGCCATTCCTGCGACATATACCGGTAGTCAGAAGACACTCATAATGTTTTCACTATTCATGATGCAATTTTTGACTGACACGTTAAAAGTTCATTAATACTGACATGAACCAGAGTAAACATTACTATTTGGAGCCACATGGTTTTGTCCTCTTGATGAGGCAGTTTTTGACTGATGCGAACTATACTCCAGAGTGACGTATAATCCAGAAACTGATCATACCGTTTCCACATTTTCAAGGTGACCAAACTATTCCTCTAACACAATTTTTGACTGAGTCTTGTTTTAAACGGTTGCTGGTTTTCTTTCATCTACTCCATTCTGCAGAGGTTACTTCTTGGTCTCACGTTGTTTTATGCTGGAGGGTATTCCTTACACAACCCGAGCTGGAAGCTGCAGCGGACTGACCACGAGCTGCTGCGGCCCCTTGAGACTTGTTGTAAAATGGTGTTTCTTTTTATTTACTCATCGGTCATGTCCTGTTCATGCAGTAGTAATGTTGACTTAATGAGAGCATGGCAGATTCAGGCAAGAACACTAAATGTGCATGGTACTGTTTACTGTGCTGTCTGTTAACCCAGAAATTACAATATTGTTCATAGACTTTAGTTAAAAAAAAAAAACTATCTCAACATTTAGTTTAAAAGCAATGACTTACCGTGTGTGAATTTGCAGATTTTTAGCTTTAATTTTCTGTTTTTTGTTTAATCAGTTTCGAATTAATTCTGTTCCATTTGTGGGATTTTCTGTTTTTAACAAAAGGTAGAAACTAATTTGACGGCCTCTGTCAGTTAGCCGACGTGACATAAATCACATTCTTCCAGACCAGGGGTCTGCAACCTTTACGATCAAAAGGGCCATTTCTGCCCCTTTGTTCAATAAATTAAACGTGTTCTGAGCCACACCTGCTACAACTGGGATTATCAACTGGTGACCTATGGACCACTTTAAGTTGGTTGGAGGGCGCTTTTCTGGACATTAGGGGTGATTTTATAAAACAAAAATATCTAATGATTTTTAACATTTATTGATGTTTTTCACTCTAAGACAAAACAAAAGACGAGATTATCGTAACAAAGGAAAAAATATATAGTTTTTGCCCAGTTTCTAAAAACCAAAACAATAAACTATACATTCTTATGTGATTTTTTTTTAACTGTAGAAAAATTACGTATCCTACTTTGAAGAAATAAAGCATAAAGTGAAAGTGAGTATGTTTTACTCCTTGTAATGTTTCCAGTATCCATATATTTGCAACATAAATTACAGGAAAACTGATAAAACTAGCCCTTTGAGTTGTTATAAAAACCAATAAAATTCAGTTTTATGTCAGTTTTGGTCAGAGCTTGAAAGAGCCGCTGCAGAGAGACCAAAGAGCCGCATGTGGCTCCAGAGCCGCAGGTTGCAGACCCCTGTTCCAGACAGAGACAACAGCCAACAGTGTGTGAGGAGGATGATGGTGTGTGTGCTGCTCTCACCTGGCTCTTGTGGATGGAGATGGCCCAGGCCAGTTTGAGTGGCAGCTGTTGTCGGCTTAAGACGATCCCACCGGCAGACTTGAACACCCAGCGCTCTGGTTTCAGCACCTCCGTCACCCCACACAGGAAGCGCACACGTGGGAGTCCTGGTGAACCGTACAGGCAGCATGAGGAGAAAGAAAAGATTCACAATTTGTACTGAAATCTTTTTTTTTTTTTTTACAAAGTACTTTTGTAAACAGGTATTCTTTAATTCAAACTAAACAAATAAATACATCAATTATAAAATTGTGTTTTCCTCGTCGTAAACCTGTCATTGTAGTAAAAATAAATCTGCCGTTCAGAGAACGTGGGAATCTTAAAGTGATGTTTTGATTATTTTGAAGTGGGGCTCTGTAGCGAAACATGATTGTACCGTTGATAAACTTAATTACTCTGTTAGTTTGGAGAAATACAGTACAGGCTATTTTTTTTTATTTGTTTTTTTTGCATTCAGACAAGGATTCAAGGTTCTTTATTTGTCATTCAAGGACTAGTGTGAAGTGAACTGTGTCTGACTTATAACAGCTGCAATTTTTCGTTTCATAGCTCATCATGCAAACATGGTTTTATAAAGTCAACAACATGACCACCAGGTTCATATTACACAGCTGTTTACGAGCAGCGGCTATTTGAAGAGCAAATCAGTGCAGCAGCAGCTTGCTGTAGCCCTTCCTGTTTTGAATTATTTCTAGCGGGGATATTTAAATTTTTCTGCCACAGAGATGTGCAGCGTAAACGTTAAATTTTTTTTTAAAAAAGGTCCTCGCCAGCAGTTAATTTGAGCTGGATCCTGCCGGAACAAGCTCCGGGAACTCTCTCATTTTGACCGCGTGTGTTCCGGCAACCGTTTCCTCAGATCCGGCAACTTAAATCTCCGCCCCTAAAGGTCCAAAGTCGTTGCACATTTTTTTTCTGATAATTTATTAAAAATACAACGAGAGGAGATGTTGTCCAGTCTGTGGAGCGGATGTTCCAGCCGCACTATGTGCACCAGCCGCACTATGTGCACCAGCCGCACTATGTGCAACAGCCGCACTATGTGCAACAGCCGCACTATGTGCACCAGCCGCACTATGTGCACCAGCCGCACTATGTGCACCAGCCGCACTATGTGCACCAGCCGCACTATGTGCACCAGCTCACGCACACGCTCCTGCCAAGCAGACCGCAGCGTGTCCCGCGGGGATGAGCGTCTTCATCCACCTTCAGCGCCCTGCAGACAGTGCACGTTTTACACACAGGAGCGTCTCCAGACAGCTCTGCAGGACGCGCGCACAACTGCTGAAACCAGCGACACGTTTGATGCGTTATTCACATTATATCACGTTTCAAAACAAAAGCACTAAATTGACAAAATAAGCAGTGGTGATCGAGACTGGAGCAGAACAGCACGCAGGACTGAATTCAGCTGAGAAGAGTTTGGACAGTGAAGTGTGTGTGTGTGTGTGTGT
>JBBPBX010044826.1:8016-27281 GCA_038048925.1 Garcialebias charrua
ATGCAGCAGGTGGGGCGGCCGTGGCACAGTGGTAATGGCAGTCGACCCCCGATCGGAAGGTTGGAGGTTCGAATCCCGCATCCGCCCACCATGTGTCGTTGTGTCCCTGGGCAAGACACTTAACCCCAAATTGCTCCCGGTAGGTCTGGATGGCGCCTTGCAAGGCAGGCTACCACTACCGGTGTATGAATGTCTGAATGAATGGGTGGATGGTTGGTATTGTAAAGCGCTTTGGGGCTCCTCACAGGGGGCTGGAAAGCGCTATATAAATAAGCTCCATTTACCATTTACCATTTACATTTATGTTGTGTGTTGTAGTATTTTCTTCCTGCTGTCGTCTTGTTTTGACGGAGCGACGGCTCTGTTTGTTTTTCCTGACGGTCAGTGAAGATTCTTCTGTTTGTCGTTCTTTCTTCTTCGTCTCTTTGCCGCGGTGACAGAACGCTGCGAAGCTTCGTGACAGCATTTCTTTCCTTCTTTTATTTATTTTGCTTTTGTTCGTGCCTTGTGGTAAATACCCTGGCTCCAGATGAAACATTCTCTGCGTCTCTCCTCTTCCCTCAGACACTTTTGACGAATCGCACACGTTTTATTTTTTATCACCGCAGCAGCTGAAGGTGCAGCGGCTCTCAGTCGAATCCACACTGATGAAGATCTTTCACTTCACAGTCCGTTTATTAAAATCATTAAAAACATTAATACATGTAAATTGCATGTATTGGAGTGTGAAGTCATTTTCCCTGCAGCGTGCAGAAACACACAGGACTCAGAAACTCGGCGATGAGGTTCAGCTTCGTCAGGCACACAGAAAGTGCTCTGATTGTAATCTGCCAACCTGGCTTCCAGAGATTAGACACGTCCCTTCAGGGTGTTGATTTAAACATTTGAATATGTTTGGTTACACTTCGGCTTTGTCAGGAAAAGATTGAACATTTTTTTTAGATGTTTTCAGTTCAAAATGACATTTATCCCAGCAGTCCCTGGATCTCATTAGAGACCTGATCACAGAACCCGAGCCTGGTCTTGTGATCTGCAGGTGTGTTTCTCCTGTGCAAAAGACCTGATCCAGTCCTCATGCCTTTATGTTATGACACATCCTGTCCTGTCATCTCCGGATCAACTGGTCTTCAGACCTTCTGGAGGTCTTTCAGAGTTTTTCTTCGGACTTTGGCTACCCCCCACAGCTTCAGTCCTTAAAGGTGCAGTCTGCAGTTTCTGTAGAACGCAGCACTTAGAAAAAATTTCAACAGGCAAAGCATTCTGATCCCTCCCCCTCAGAGCCATATATGGCTCTGCTCCCCCTTGCTCTGCTGAAATTCAAATTCAAGCTCTGTTTTTATTGGCTGATTCAAATTCAAGCTCTGTTTTTATTGGCTGGTTACAAACTCTGTTTTTATTGGCTGGTTAACGGCGGGTCACTGTGGCTTTTTAGAAATGCTTTTAGTAACACCTGGAGAAGCAAGGGGAATATAGTTTTTTCAAAGATTACTTTGTCTAACATCAGTCTATCAGGAGATAGTGACAAAGTGAAGAAATATGTTGAAAATATATTTTTAGAAAACTTAGACTGCACTACAGAAACTGCAGACTGCACCTTTAAACATTAATAATAATAATAATAATAATGAATTCAATTTATAACGCACTTTTCATTAATGAAAATCTCAAAGTGCTACAAAGTGCAACAGAATTAAATGTCAATAAAACAAGTAATAAAACAAGTAAAATCAATAACAGTATCAACTAAGATCAAAAGTAGAATCATGAGGAGGCAGAGTATGCTCGGTTGAAAAGAAAGGTCTTCAAGCCGCTCTTAAAGTCAACCACAGACTGTGGGGCTCTCAGACAGTCAGGAAGAGAGTTCCACAGGCGGGGGGCAGCCACACTGAAAGCCCGGTCTCCCATGGTCCTTAATTTGGTTCTCGGAATGTGAAGGAGATTACTGTTCTGTGACCGCAGCGACCGGGTGGATGAGTATGGAATAAGAATATCCTTCAGATAATCTGGTGAAGCTCCGTGTAAGCATTGATGTGTAATGAGAGCAGTTTTGTACTGAATTCTGTAGGCGACAGGAAGCCAATGAAGGTTATGGAGAATGGGCGTAATATGTTCAAATTTACGAACTCTCAACAAGATTTGACATTGTCAAATTAATGTTTTTATGTTTGATATCTGAACTCAGGAAAATTCTCCTGAACTCAAGTTTTGTGACACAGACTAAATAAAACCCAAAGCACAAAGAACCAGACCTGGAGAAGTGATCATCCAGACCACTTGATCAGATTGTAGTTCAAGGGAGAGGAGATGGTCCAAACTTCTTCTCAGCATATTTAGGTGAGGTGACTTGTGTGTGAGCTCTTCACATTTTTGACTCACTTTTGTTTCAAACAATAAATCTCACAACAGAAGCCTTCTGTTGATCCTCGGACTCATCTTCTGAGACTTTCTGGAGTTCAGTTTTTTATTCATGTTGTAAAAAAATTCTTAAAGGGGACCAATTATAGGTCCTATACATTTTTATGGTATGCCTGTGTATCCAGACCATGTTCATTCAATTTAATACACAAAATAATTCTTAGATAATAAAATTTCCCCTTTCTAGTTCTGCCTTTTCTGACTTCCGTTCAGAACGAGCTGTTTATGATAATGAGCTCTGAAGGCCACGCCCTTCAAAAATCTGTTTACATTAACTCCGCCCTCCAAAGGGGACCCTGAGTCAGACCCAGAGGCAGAAGACGTGAAAAAATAATAGCAGTACTGTGAAAAAAATTAATTCAAAATTTTACATTACATTACATAAGAAATATATTTTTTCTCAGCAAAGAAATAATTGTTTTTACCGTGTTTTCTTGTAAAGTCCTTCGTGTGGGCTCGCTTCTGTGGCCGGCCGCCATTTTGGGCAGGGCAAATGAGGCGCTGACGCGTCGCGTAGGCCGCTGAGAAACATCCATAAGTTCACCCTCCATGTTAAAAACTCTTCGTCTGACTCTTCGAAAACAAGCAATAAGGCTGCAGAGTAACACACTGGCTGCTAACTGCTTAGTGCGAGCACCGCTTTTTTTTCACGGACCACATCCGGCGCTGACCGGATATGGTCCGTGAGCAGTCGTCCGGTTGATTTAAGAGCCCGTAAATAAGTTTTTTCGTTTTTACTGATAGATAATTAGTTATTAGCGGTACTGCATTTTAACAACAACGAAACATCGAACTCTGAGATGAACTCAGGAAAAACAACCGTGACGTCTTTTATACTGAAGTGGGTGGAGCCTCACCAGGGGTTGCTAGGTGAGGGGCTGGACTCAGGTTGGGGTGGGTTGTCCTACGGCTTGTGACATCACAAGCGCCAGGATTTGAAATCTAGACATTTAATATCCCTGAAAAATAAATATACTTAGAGTAAATATACCACTGGGTGCATTTTTTTGGTCCTAGGACTGTTTTTTTAAGAAGTACATACCCAAAGTTGAGTAAAAAAAAACATTAAAAAGTGAATTTTGCATATTAGGTCCCCTTTAAAACAGTCTGAATGCTGACTCAGCGTTTACACCGTGTTTTTTTCCAGTACAGTATTAACCGGAACTCAGGTTTGAGCATATTTAACCGGTTTTGTCCTCCCTTCACTGGCTCCCTGTGCGTGTCAGAATTGATTTCAAAATTCTTTTGTTGACATTTAGTTGCATTAACGGCCTTGCACCCTCATTCCTTCTCAGGGGCTGAGATCATCAGATCAGATGCTTTTGGTTGTATCAAAAAACAGACTGAATCTCAGAGGAGATGGGGCTTCTCAGTCATGGGCCCTAAACTTTGGAACAATCTGCCCCCCAACATTAGACAGGCCTCTTCACTCCCTACTTTTAAATCTCTTCTAAAAACACGCCTGTTGTAACTGATGTTTAACACAGTGTGATTTGATTTAATATTTCATTGTTTTTGTGTTTTTACATTTTTATTTTTGACGCTTTTAATTACTACTTGTTATTTTTTCCATAATTACTGCCTTGATCTTATTGTGAATCATTTTGGTAACAGCTGCGGTTTTATATGTGCTTAATAAACAAATTTGACTTTAACTGTGTGTTTTCTCAGAATCCAAATGGTTCCAGACTTCAGCTTCGAGGTTGTCAGATCATATTTAGACAGAATTTCCCCTCTAGGCGGGGGCGATAATGTAAACCCAGTGCCAGACCAAACCTCCATGAGGCCCTAAGTGAAATTTGGTTTGGGGCCCTCTATTTCTGCTAATAATGTGGCTTACTGCAATCAACAGTCAGATAATTAGATCACTCACCCACCTAACATAAACTGATTTCAACTTTGACAGCCCTGTTATACAAATGTATTATCATATCAGTATATACCGGTATGTGGTATCTAAAGTAACAAAACAAAACAAAACACCAGTATGCAATGTATTTTACAGCAAAAGTGTCATCTGGTTGATTATCTTTGGTTCCAAAGAACTACAATGTGCAAATTAATTTGTAGTACAAGGTCAACAATAAACAATAGATAATATATCTTAGATGCATACAAATAAATTATATTATGGAAAAACAGACAAAATTGAATAAAATAAAAAATAAAATATCAAGGAAAATTCTCTGCGTTAACAGTTACTTGAAACCATGTAAAATTGTTTAAAAAATAAAGTTAAAGTTAAAGAGGAACTAAACTCCAAATTAACTTTTTTTAGCTGATAAACTCCCTAGAATGTGTCTAAAATGTTGTATAGCACTATGTCTGTGTTAATCTTCACATATTTGTGCGTATTAGTTTAAATCTGCAATATTTGGTCTAAAAACGTATTTACGGTAACCCTATGGGTTGAACATAGGTATTGCAGCTTAATTTTCTTATTGGTCAAGGACTGTTCACTCTGACATCACAAAAGTGGTTCAAGCAGAGCCAATCCCCTGCAGAGATGGGAAGGTCCTCGCTGCAGTTCCTACCATATGGAAGTGGTACATTGCACTCCGGAACAGCTCTGCAGCAAAGCATATTATAGTTTTTGGAATGGCACTAGTTATTTGTATATTTTAACTTATGTATTGTATGAATACTTTCCACTTCATCTAAACTATTTGGTTGTATTTGTTTTCTTATGGTGCGATGGACAATTGAAGCATATGCCAAGATGGGGCAATGGTGGAAGTGCAGGTTTGGGATCTGAGAGACCCAGGTTCAAACCCTGGTCATGGAATACTTTGTGGTATTATTATTATTATTTTTTTAGGCCTTTTGTTTTGGATAGATCGGGTGAGAATAGATAAATACATCTACATAATTATTCTTTGTTTTTGCTTGCTGCAAGTTAAAAAAGGCGTTCAATACAGAACAACTGGACTTTATTTGTACAGAAGACGTTTCGCTTCCCATCCGGGGAGCTTTATCAATTCAATGGACGCCTTTTTTGATTTATCATGTCCTGGACGACTGAGAATCTTCACCAGCATCTTGCTGTAAGTTGTTTGCTGGAGTTTTAGTTTGTTTTAGTTTGTTGCTAGAGCGTGAACGCAGCTCAACCACCCACCTCCTCCCCTCCTTGTCTCTCGACACTCCCATTTTCATGAGGGATTTTGAATCTGGTCTGGGGGCGGAGTTACCGTTTCACAGTGAGTTGAGGACCTCTTTAAGTAATTAGTTCTTAAAACTATGTAAATGTATGCAACAATTTGAAAAAATGAACTTAAAATATTAAACAACCTTTACCCACACATTTGAACTGTTTATGTTACTTCTTTTTTCAGTACTTCACAAACTTCCTAAAACCCTAGTGGCCCCGGGGCCCTAAGCAACCACTGAGTTTGCTTATGCCTTGGGTCGGCCCTGTGTAAACCTTACATTTATCACTGGGTGTGAGCGAGGCCTGTGATAGGCTGAAACTGATTGAATCCTGACACACCACTGAAGCATTTCAGTGTTTTCTTGCATCAAATATCAAATTGTTGCATTTTAGTGTAGAATAACAGACTCGTGAAAGAGACGACTGTATGTGTTGCAGTTAAGTTGGTGTTTTTTCAGACTGCCTCTGTTGGACACTAGTTATGAAAACGTCAGTGAATTTTCTGCTGCGGTCTCACTGAACCTTGAGTTTTTGTGTCCACCGAAGTGCGCGGTTGCATTTTGAATGGCCACTTTTTGAAAAATGATGATGTATTTATGCGTGCACAGCTTCGTTTTAGGCCCTGTACGTTATTTTGCTGTCCACCTCCACCCACACGTACCACCTCAGCCCACTTTGTACCCACCTCCGCAGCCGCCTCCTTGTTTACAATTTAATCCGCTGGAGTACACTTCAGAACTGAAGACCAGTTTATTATTATCCATCATCAATGTGCATTTTAGACCAGGACACTTGGAGCTGTAGGCTTGGATGTTTTCTGTCAGAGAGCTCCTTTGAATCACAGAAACTAAATTAATACGACCCCAAAGTTCATGCTCAATAATCAGAGTAAACATGCAGCAATGTTCAGTCAGGTAATCTGGACAGTTTCTTTTTTTTGGCAGACGTTTCGTCTCAACAAATTATTAATTATTTTCATGGAAAATTTGTCTCTCAACATTTTTAAGGATGTTTCAAATTCAAGTAAAAAAAAAAACTGAGAGCCTCAGAGACACACGTCAGGAAACTGAGATGCTCTGCTTGGAGACATTTTGGACGCTCTGGTAATTGTTGTTCAGTCAGATATGGACTTTTAAGATGGAATAACTCTGAAAGAAATGGGTCTTGTTCAGTTGTTCTTATTACTGTTAAAATGCAGCTAAACACAAAGTGAGCTTTAGATTAGGTATGTTTTAGATGTTCATATCTTAAATAACTAAAATATAAAGAATCTACAGATCCTGACTGACTGCACTGACCTAACACACAACACACACACACACACACACACGTGCACGCACGCATGCACGCACACACACACACACACACACATACACACACAAAGATAATGTATGTATGTATGTAGGTGCCATTTGACCCTTCTGCAGGACTGTAAACAGACCAGAAATGTGTGTGTTATCTAGACACACAGCAGCTAAGCAGCGTTGATCCATCCCATAAGTCACTGGGGCTCTGCTGCCTATTGATCTGGCAGACCTCCATGACACACACACACACATACACACACACTGATCGCCTGCCAACTCATCCACTGTTCATACAGATGGTCAGAACTGATGAAGAGGCAGCTAAAGAGGAATCAGCAGCACTGATCGCATCTTCCTCCTCCTCATCTTCCTCACTGATCCTCAGGTGTGACATGGTTTCTGACGCAGAGCTGTAAAATAACATTTGAACAAAAGACACGTAGAGCGAATACAAATGAGAGTTGTACATTTTTTGTTAGTATACTGTCTTCTGGGATTTGTGTTGTTAAGAGACAACATCTGAACGTTTTACACAGTCCTGTTTTAATTAAGTCTTTACACCGCCCTGTGTTAAATTAACTGTTTACACGGCTCTGTTTTCATTAAGTAACTTTACACAGCCTTATTTAAATTAACCTACTCTTTACAGAGCCCTGTTTTCATCAACTAACCCTTTACACCGCTCAATTTTTTTTATTAACTAACTCTTTAAGTATCTTTTTACTCCACCCTGTTTCCTTTAATAATAATAATAATAATAATAATAATAATAATAATAATAATAATAATAATAATAATAATAATAATAATAATAATAATAATAATAATGTGTTATGTATTGTCATTGTGTGTTCCCATACAATGGTGAAATTGGCTTTCTGCATTTAACCTATCCACCCCCAGGTGGAGCAGTGGACAGCTATTGAAAGCGCCCAGGGAGCAATTGAGGATAGTGTGTTGTAAGGGGTTATGAGGAGGTCAATATTAATACTGACCTCTTTACCTTAATTAATTTACTTATTCAGATTGAATAGTAAATTCACGGATTCTGTTCTTTTTCAGTTTACCCAATATTTCTGTGATCTTTATGATGGATAAATACACAAAGCCATTAAGTGACAAAGACGTTAACTTAGTTTGATATGTCAAAGAGACACTATCATTTATTTAAAATAAATCAACTAAATTAACACCATTACACTTGATTGACATGATTTCACTTTCTTTCAATTTAAAACGTCAGCACACTTAAATTCAACACAACAGACTTCAATATTGGATGTTAACATATTTAGTCTGTGGGCTCTTCAGCTTAATTATAGTTTCCAGCTTAGATAGAGAGGGGAAAGAGTAGGAGGAAAGATTTAAGAAGAAATTATCGTGAGCATGATACCAGAGTGACACTTCTCCTCCGACTTCTGCTAAAATCCAGGTACGTTTTGTAAACAGCTCTTTACCTTTTGACGACGGCCCGGTAAGAGGGAAGACCTTGTAGCTTTTCAGATGCACGGGTCCTTGTGGGAACCAGTACAATACCTTCAAGCAGGGTTCTGGTTTACGTTTTCCAACGTCTCCTGGTTTTCGCTTGGTCATCAGAGAATATGTCAGCTTCAGGCCTCTGACTTCAAGATAAACTTATTCCAGGAAGGAATAAACAAAGTTCTTGAGCTTACGCTTGTTCGAAGTGGACCCATAACAACATGTTATCAGTCCCAGCTGGATGACGAGTCCTTAGCGCGTGACTTGTGGTCATTCAGCTCTTTGGAAGGTTCACATCATCTTTCGAAGCTCCCAGAAACTCTGAAGCGTTCTCGCACAGTTAGAACTTAAAAAGCAGGAACAAAGAGAGGAGTGAACTTGCCTTATCAGGCCCAAGGTTACAGCCAGAGCAGAGAGAGATTTGTTTAGGGAAAGGCACAGCAAGCTGGAGCCCTTTCATGAAAAACAACGGATTACTGTCCTCTGAGTTTCTAAACAAAACCGTCCGGTCTCTGTGACCCGAGATTTCACCTTTGACACAGCAGTGAACACAGTTTAACTCTCACAGAATAACACAGCTTAAAAGCACACATCATGAAAATGACAAAAGTTATTCTTTTGATCACATCAGCCTAAAATCAAAGATAGAAATAGTCTCTTATTGGTGACTATGTTATCAGATTATAGCTAAATGAATGATTTTGTAGTAAATGTCTTGCTTTACTGAGAGGTCAGTAAAGGTCATCACTGGACAGTTCAAAAACCTTAATTTGACCCTGGGTAGGTCCACTACATCTCCCCCCTTTTGGAAGCCATCGCCAGTCCTTGGGGATGGGGTCCAACACGAAAGGAAACCTTGAACTGTCTTTGATCTTGAAGTAATCCAGCAAGTGGAAAAGAAAAATCAAAAATTATAATCCCATAAAGTTTTTGGAAATTCCATACTGTTCGGAGGTAATCCCATTGCGAAAAGCTTTTAATCCTTTGGAAAACAAAGTCTGTTAACTCTTGGAAAACAAAGTCTGTGATCCCTTGGAAAGCAAAGTCTTATAATCCACAGCGGTAATTCCACAGCAGTAATTCCACAACGATTAGTTTTGTTGATTGATCAGCAACAATTGTTTTCATAATCAGCATGTAGAGGGGATCCCTCGATTGACGCAGAGGAGGCGATCCTTTGATGAAGGTTGAAGACCAAGCGTTGGAGCTGCAGGTCCCCACATCGAAGGTTGTTGGCTGGCTGGTTCCCAGTCAG
This sequence comes from Garcialebias charrua, assembly GCA_038048925.1. Taxonomy (NCBI): domain Eukaryota; kingdom Metazoa; phylum Chordata; class Actinopteri; order Cyprinodontiformes; family Rivulidae; genus Garcialebias; species Garcialebias charrua. The sequence continues at coordinate 17,621 of JBBPBX010044826.1, forward strand.
TGCCACTCTGGTTCTATGTGTCATGCAATTATGTGGTTTTTTAGGGCTTATGATTGGGATTTTACATTAAGCCTTACCTATATGCACCTGGTATGTAAGCTATCATGGTTTAGATCAGCTACAATTACCAATTAAGGGGTGGATCAATTCTGTAAAATTAGATATAGGGATTTGTACCTATAAAATTTTGGAGGGCTTCTGTAACGAAGGCCTCTAATTCCAAACTATTCCTCCATTCATTACTTAGTTTAGGTTAAACTAAAATAAAAATGAAATATAGTTTGATCTAAATGTCTGTTGTCTTTTAGACGAACGACGTAGGATTTGGTATTCCTAATAAATTTTGAAGTCTATGGCGAGACTCATCAAAATGAATAGGTAATCTAAAATAGAAACGATCGAATCGGTTCAATTTAGAAATTGTGAGGTCAATGTAGTTTATGGTACCTTGAGTAGCTTTAAACTACATTGACTCTTCGACGATTGAGATTTAACAAAACGAACTGCATGTTGGCATAGTTAAACCCATATCATTCATTAACCAATGTTAATACAAAACCTTTTTGGCTGGGAGTGTTCAGAACAAACAATATCTCAACTAATGACAACAGTAATGACTAAACAACAAGGAAACAACGTTTCACTGCTTCGACACACTCTTGTCGTCAGATTCCAAAGTGCAACACACAAGAAAAACAGGTCTCAACTTTATGACTGAGGTCAAATTAAATCTCGTGGATTTAAACGGTTGTTAAGGTCAGTTTTTTGTTGTGGGTTTTAGGCTTAGCGTTTCTAAGTTCAAATTGGACAATGCGACTTATAGGGTGGAAAATACGGTAGTTTAAACCTGATTAGTTTATTAACTAACTTGTGTTTGTACGACCTTATTATCCCATGAAGTCGGTGTGTTTGTGAGATCTTTGTCTTTTGTGGAGTCATTGAACGCCTTGTAAGGTTTGATCTGATTTCGATGTACCCATTTAGCAATTGGCTCTTTGCGGCCTTTGCTGATTTTGATTTCGTAGACGACTGAGGACACTTTGTCTGTTATCAGATGAGGTCCAGTCCACCTGGGCATTAATTTACGGGCGAGAGTTCCGGTCTCGGACCCTCCTTTCCCGGTTGCTGGAGCGAACGTATAGTACCAGACTCTGTCTCCCACCTGGAGTTCATTGTGAGAGGCCTTCTGGTCGTAGTACGCCTTACGTCCTTCAGCAGATTTTTCCAGGTTTTTCTGGGCGAAAGCAAAAGTGTTTCTGAGGTGTACATTCAAATCTTTCATGTATTGTTGTGTAGTGTAGGCTGTCGCCATGGCGGCGTCGCCTGGTTGGTACAACAGGTGTAGAGGGAGAGTCATTTGTCGACCGGTCATCATCTCGAAGGGAGAGATGCCAGTTGATGTGTGTGGAGTGGCTCTTATGGCCATGAGGACCAGAGGGAGTTTCACGTCCCAGTCCTTGTGGTTTGCAGCCACGTATTTCTTCAAAATACTCACCACAGTTCTGTTTGCTCTCTCTACTTGGCCTGAAGCCTGTGGGTGGTAGCCGACATGAAAGTTGGCCTTGACGCCTAGCGTCTTCCACAGTTCTTTCATCACTTCACCTGTGAAGTGTGTACCTTGGTCTGAGTTCACCCTAAGGGGAAGTCCAAACCTTGAGAATATATGATTCATTAACAACATAGCAGTAGTTTGTGCTGTGTCGTTAGGAGCTGGTAGGCATTCTACCCATTTGGTGAATGCACAGGTTACCGTGAGAAAATATTTATTTCCTCTAGAGCTCTTAGTGAGTGGTCCAACCCAGTCGATCTGGAGGTCAGACCATGGGAATGCAATGCCTCTGCTTTGCAGTGGTGCTCTGTGAAGTGGTCTGGTTGGCTGAAACTGGCCACAGACCACGCACCCTTCAATGTAGTCCTTGACATCCTTTTTCATTCCAGGCCAATAGGCAATTTGTTTTAATGCCGTCAGCGTGGCTTTATCTCCTTTGTGTCCTGCGGACGGGAGATCATGGGCATGAACTAACATCACCCCCCTTTGGTCATGGGGAACCACGAACACAGGTGAGGACGTTGGTCCATGAGCGAAAGTTAAGATGCCCTTGATTAGTTTTAGCTGTTTGCGCAGCTGATAGAGGACCTTAAGGTCTGGATCGGAATCCAGGTCGTCTTTAGACGGACTATTTTTGTTCGGATCGGTCAGGTACAGTATCATGGAGTTGATAGCAGGATCCGCCTTCTGTAGTTGGATGATGTCTGGGTCAGTCAGTGCAGGTCGTACAGAGACTGCGTTGTCAGCAGGTCTGGTTGCGGCCTGTGCACGTGTGACTGCCATAACTCTGACTGAAGGTTGTGTTGGCAGAGTCTCGATTAACCAGGAGGGGTCGAAGGACCATAGAGGACCTTCGTCGGCTCCTTCCTTGGCTAAGGAATCTGCAATGTCATTGTAGTGCTTGTCATCGCCTGGGACTCTAGAATGCCCTGGAACTTTCTTCCAGTAGATCTGTAAGTCGTGTGATGTCACCAAGTGATCACACGCTATGAAAAGCTCTTTGTGTTTGACCACTTTTCTGTCGCTTGTTAGGAAACCGTTCTGTTTCCACACAGCGAGGTGACAAGCGAAACTCAAACGAGCATAGTTAGAGTCAGTGCAGATGACTAGCGTCTTGATGGAGCGTTCTACTACCATCTGGAGAGCTATTAGGATTCCTGCAATCTCAGCGTACTGAGAAGTCTGAGATCCTAATTTGTAGCTGAAAGTTATCTGCTCTTGGTCTTGGAGGAGGACCCCTCCAACACCTGCTCTGCAGATCTTGTCGCGGAGGAATGAAGATCCATCCACGTACAATGTTGTCATATCTTTGCAGATATTGTCATCAAAGAAGTGGTGATTCGGGTCTTCAGTTACTGGGGGTTTTACCTCAACCGGCGGCTGGGTGGCTGGTACATCTTGTGTACACTTCTGGCAGATTGCCAAGTCCGTCCCCAGATGAGACTTCTTGTTTTGACCATAACGTATGTCTAGGTTAAAACTTTGAAGCGCCATGAGCCACGTTGCAACACGTGAGTTTGTCACCACACCATCTCTGATGCGTTCACTGTTAAGAAAGGTCACTGGCTGGTGTTGTGTTTCCACAATGATTTTCTGTCCACCAATGTAGCTGGAGAAATGTTTAACTGCCCACACTGTGGTCAGTAAAGCTTTCTCACAGTCTGAGAATCTCAACTCGGGGCCTGCCATCGTTTTGCTGGCGTAGGCTACTACACGTTTGTCTCTGTCGTGTATCTGGTACAGACCTGCACTTATGCAATGAGCTGAGAAGCCCACTTCCAAGTAAAACTCTTTGTTGTAGTCTGGGTAGACTAAACAAGGGGCTGACTTGATCCTGTTTATAAGAGCGTCCATTGCCTGTTGCTGTTTGTCAGTCCAAACAAATGGTACGTCTTTTTTAAGGAGTTCAGTCAGTGGTTTCGCAAGGTCCGCATAGTTTTCGATGAATTGGTTCGAGTAGTTACACACGCCCAGAAAACTTTGTAGTTCTTTGAGATTGGTGGGGACTTTGAGATTGTCGAGGCCTTGGGTGCGAGTCAGCTGTGGTTGTACTCCGTCAGGACCTACAAGTAGGCCAACGTAGTCCACTTTGGTTCTGCACCATTGGCATTTTGACAGTGATATCTTAGCACCAGCAGTTGTCAGCTGATTCAGAACGTGGTCGATCTCAGCCAAATGTGAGTCCAGTGTTGGCTGCCTCAAAAGGACATCGTCCACGTAGATCAGTGTCCCACGCTCGTGGGCGTCTGGACATGCTTTGTTCAAGAAGATGTTGAACTCTGCAGGTGAGTTAGCGTAGCCAAAGGGACACCTGTTAAAGGTGTACTGACGGCCACCAAAAGTGAAAGCTAGTTTGTACTGGTCCTCGGCGCGCACAGGGATGGTCCAAAAACCAGAGGCGACGTCGAGGGTCGAGAAGTACTTACCATTGGTGACCTTGGGCAGTTCCTGTTGGAGTTGCGTCATAGGCCATCTGGATAAGGGAACTTGTTTGTTTAGCTTTCGGTAGTCTATAGTGAGTCTCCACTTACCATTTGGTTTTAACACCGGCCATAAAGGCGCAGAGTAAGTGCTGTTACAGTATCGGATGATACCTTTTTCTAACAGGTCATTAATGATTTCTCTGATAGGTTGATGTGCTGCCAGAGGAATCTTGTACTGTCTGACAAATGCAGGGGGAGCATTAGGCGGGGTTGGGATGCTCACTGTGTGGAGCGTGGTCAACCCACAATCCATCGAGTCAGTCGAGAATGATCTCTCATATTTTAGAAGAACTTTGCGAAGTTTGTCCCTTTCATCATCAGTTTTCAGGGCGTCGGCTTGGGCGACCACCTGGTCAATCTGTGAAGCAACTGAGAGGGGTTCTTGTTCTTCGGGGAGCTCCAGTGAGTCCCCTTCAGTGTCGTAAAACCTGTCAACAGGTAGTGCACTGTAAGTTTGAGGGCATAGACTGTCTCCTTTCTTGAAACCGAACCTGCGGACAGTGTCCTGGTCGGACTCAGCGGGGGAGAAAAGAGCTATGGCCTGTGTTGGTTTCGTGAACAAGACTTGCCCCGTGTGACGACTCGGGATCAAGTTTTCCGGGAGTCCTCCCAGAAATGGAATGCTCAGTTCAAAATCGTGAAAATCAGTAGAGATCAACCATCCTAGCTGTGTGTTTTTTTGGATCGGCACCTCTTCTGTGCTTGTGTTGCACACAGCAACAGTCGTGGTTCTGCCGTCGAGGGTCACTTGGCATGTGGCCTCCATGGACAGTCCTAAGTTGAAAAACATAGGAGATGGTTGAAAGTATGCCTGTTTTGTGCTAACAGCTTGTCCTTTCATGATGTGAATCATCACCGGCTTGTTCATAACCTGAGGTGGTACCACAGTGTTATGGCTGATAGCAACCTGGCAGACCTCTGGTATGGTCTGTCCAGCCCTAAGGTTCTCTGTGGTTAACACAGGAGAGGCCTTCGTGGCTGTATCCAGTGACCACAGTACATTGTTGTTGATGTCCACTCGGACACCTAATCTTACCAAAATGTCGGAGCCTATGTAGGTTGCATGTGGTAAGTTCGGGACCACGAGGAACGGGTGATCCAGTTCTCGTTGGTTCCAGGTTAGTTTGAGGTCAATGATCCCTTTAGCGGTCATTACCTGTTTATCGTTGGGGTCTAACGAAAAGCGGAAAGCCTTTTTGTTCAGACCTAGACCCAACTGTTTCTTAACCAAGGTTCCAAAGAAAGCTTGGCTGATCGCTGATTTCTCCGTCCAAGGGGACAGAACAGCATCATCGGTGTGGGATCCTTGGATCTCAACACCTTTGACTACCTGTGGTAGGTAGTGTTCGGTGAGTGCCAACTGTTTCAGCTCGCAGAGGGGGCTCTCTTGTTGGGCCTCTACAGCCTCACCTGTAGTCGAAGGTTCACCTACAGGGATTGTGCTCTCGTCTGAGCATTCCCTTTTGCCTTCCGCGGTGCCTGCCGTTAGACGGTCAGTGTTACCCTGTATAGGCATATCGATCGGCAGTGGTTGACTCACTCTGGTCCACATTGTCTGATCGCCATAATCTATAATCGCGTCGAAGCGGTTTATAAAGTCTTGGCCAACCAAAAATGGGAATGAGTCCACGGTGGACACGTGTACCGGGTGGTATAGCGTCGTTTCACCAATCTGCATGTGAACCATGGCTATAGCTGTCAGGGTTGTACTCGTCTCCGAGAGACCCTGCAAAACTATAGCACATTCTCTGAGGGGTATTTCCCTGTCAACACCGTTAGCAGCCAGCCGTAGCTCTTCCAACAGTGTGGGTGACACAATGGTTATGTCAGCCCCACCATCCAAGAGGGCCTCTTTTGTGAGGACCCCTTCCAACGTGATGGACAGGTAAGCTTTCCTAGCGGGCCCCTTTCTGATAATGTTACACAGGAACCTATCAGGTTTTCTCCGACGTTTATCACGTCCACCCCTGACTGTGTGAACTTCATTTATCAGTACTGGTAGTGCAGACACACACGGGTCTGACTGTTCAGTTCGTGGCGAGCCACTATCAACGGTGAGTGAGCATTCCCCCCTTTTTCCTGACGAGGGGTCCTCGGACTCCGTAACAACGAAGTCATGGTTACAGTCAACGTTTTGTTGACTGTCACATTCTGGACTGTCAATGATTTGACTGTCATTACCCTGATTGTCAGCATCCTGACCATCGGTATCTTGGTGACCGTCAGCAATTGTGGCATTGTTGTTAATTGAGTGCTCTGAGTGTTTGTCAACGACTGTGCTGCACATTACCCCAGGCTGGTTATCCTTGTTTGTTTTTTTGAAATTCTCAACCATCAGACGTAGTATCTCTGAATCTTCTGCAGTCAAAGGTTTAGGGCCCTTTTTCTCTGCCTTTTGAGACTGTTGTCTGATCTCAGATTGTTCCTTCTGAGGTGCAGGAGGAGCAGGTCCACGGCTCGGGCGTCCCTTCCGGGACCATCCTGGTTTCGAGGGTCCCCTCTGGGACCACCCTTGGTACGGGGGTTCCTGTTGGGACCACCCTTGGTTATATGGGTTACCTCCGTACCCATAATCTTTACTCTTCGGACGTGCACCCCCCTTTTGATCTTTCTGTTCACCCTCTGTGTTTGGCTTGAACCACTTTGGGTTCTTTTTCCAGCGGGCACCTCCACTTTGTGGTTTGTCAGGTTGAAAGATCTGTTTCTTCTCGCCTTTTATAGGATAGGGAGCTGATGCACGCGTCCCTTCCAGCTCCAGCGATTGGGATTCGTCCTTCGCACTTGCGAACACCTCTACGGGTGTTCTGCATTCCATGTGGGCCTCGAAAACATTTATGGCACACTGTTTCATTTCCTTGATGGTTTTTTCTCTGAAATTAGCCATCACTTGTACCGACTGTTTTACAACAGGGTGGAGGTTTTTTCCGAAAAGGTATTTAAAACCTATCTCGTCCTCCATGCCCGGTTCATTGCGATTACCAAAGAAAGCTTGGAACATTCTCTGGTAATATGCCTGTGGATGTTCGTTTTTACCTTGCACGACCTTCTCGGCATCTGGATAGCCACCAGGCCCCATGTTTGGAGTGAACTCTTGTATAAGTGTATCACGCAAAAGTTTGTAATCTTTTTTTATGGCGTCTGGTTGGCGAACAATGAAGGCATATACGTTCCAGTCTGCAGTGAGCCTGATCAGCGCAATTTTATCAGCAGCAGTAGCATTTGGAAAATTACCCAGCTGGAAGTCAAGAGAGTCTAGGTAGGCCTTTGTGTGGATTGAACCCAACGGCCCCGGATCAAAGTGTTGAATGTATCTTGAAAGCTTTTGGAGTTCAGGTATTGGAATAGAAAGTTGAGAACCATCGTTATTCCCATTTACCTGTGATCCCTGTGCCGGTGTCGTTGTTGAGTACGCAAATCCCTGCTCCGACTGGCGGGTCTTAACAGGTACGATGAGCTGTTCTGCATCACCGGGTGGAGGTGTTGGGGTTGGGAAGCCTTGAGACTGCTTTGCCACAACATCCACCCACCTTTCCCTTTCTTTAAAAAGGTTTTCTTTAGTTAAGGTCAGTTCCACCTTACTTTCAGTCAATTCTCTACGTAAACGATCAACTTCAGTTTGCAGCGTTGCGCACTGTTCACTGAGTTTTTTATGTTCCTCAAATTGAGTGCTCTCTTTTAGTTTATCATACTCAACTTTCAACATTGTGCACAGGTTGTGAGCTTCTTGTCTTTGTCCCGTGCTCTCTTGTAGTGCTTTAGACAGCGATTGTATCTGTTGTTGTAATCTTTCATTCTCTCTCACAGACTCGTCATATTTTTGTCCTCTGGAACGAATGCTTTCTTCATATGATTTTGTTTGCGACTGTATATCAGTTTTTAAACTCTCAACCTCTGTATTTTTCGTTTTCTTGTACGCCACAAAGTCTAAAGTGGTACCTTGGTGTTTATTTTTCTCAGCAGCCAGTTCCACCTCAAGGTCGTCGCTCTTCCCCAGTTCACGGTCCAGTCTGGCCTTCAACAGAAGGGCCAATTTGGGTAAACGGTCGGCGCTGAGCTTTTTACCTTCTTTTTTGATTATACCTGTTGCTAGACTTTCTAACTCTGTGTCCAGAGTCGAGTTGTCCATTGCTGCTACCTCCTCACCATACTTTACGAGGGGTTTTGTTAGCAGTTTTAAGGCCTCATCAACACAATCTGTGTCTACTGACTCAGAGTCTGAATCCACCTGCGCTGGGATTTTCTCCTCCTCCTGCGCTGGAGTCAGCTCTCCTTCAGCATCCTTCAAGGATGAGGATGGTACAACGTCATCTGATTGTGTATCCATATTTGTTTTGAGTCTGTAAAAATCAACAAACTGGTACATGTGGGTGTTATTCTAAAAAAAAAAAAAAAATTTTTTTTTAGAGTTATTTTAAATCTCTTCAGTATTTAAAATAAGCATCAATTGTTTGTCTGTACCTCTGTTATTCTAAAATTTTTATTTAAAATAAACAGGAATTTTTGTTTGTGTACAGAACAATTTTTTAAAGCTGGTAATTTCACCATAAAATGCTGACTTTTTATGATGTTTTTGAGAAAACTCATCTGTCAACGTCTCTTAACCAACAGGGGGCAGCTTCGAGTCTTAATGTTTGTTATCACGAGGAGACTAAATTTTTCATTCAGTATTTAAACTAAAACAACCTTTTAGAGTCAGTTTCTAGTGTGTCAGTGATAAACGCTCGAACCACGTTCTTGTCAGAGACAAATCTATGTTGTTAGACAGTTTAGATGGCTTTAGATGAGTTTTTTAAGCTTCTAGTGAAACCTCTTTTCACCGTGTGTGTGTGAATGTGACTGCTTGTCGCCCGAAACGCACCAGGAAATGACGACACAAATAGGCGGGTCGACGCAGCGCGTCACCAGCTCTGCTGTGCTGAGCGAGGCGGAGCTCGCTACACAGATACGTGACGTCAACCAATCAATCACAGCGGTTGTAGTTCATTCCAAGCATTCATGGTAAACGTAGTTTTCTCACCCTCGACCAATGTAGTACCGGAAATGACGACAAAGTGGGTTGGTCGCAACGGCGTGCGTTCCCACTACAGCGAATCAGCGCTCGCTACGAGTGATTGACAGCTCCCAGCTCTCGTTTCATCCAATCACAGCTCATAAACAAACGTGTACTTGGACACGTAGCTCTGTAACGTTACTTTAGCACAGCAGATCACAACCTTATGGACTCTTAAAACAACTCAAACGCTACAACTTAACTTTCCAAAATTCTGAAACATGCGGCGACCACACCTAGACAGGCCAACCTAGTTACGCTCAGTAACACAGCACTGCAGCTGTTGAACAAACACGGACTCTCTCGGAGCGCGTCAAGGTCGGTTCTGGTCCACTTTTTCGTGGATCAGAAACTCGGGTCTGAACAGAACCACTATCCGACTACGTTCTAACAGTAATATGCTTCTTTGACCTGCTCTAAAATGTAAAATACCACAACAGCAATCTTGTAGATGTTAAATTAGCTTTCAGGCTTTTGACTCGGCGGTCAAACAAAGCTTTGTGCCGGAGTCTGTGCGTGAACTGGGCCGAACGGAACCAGAACCCCCCCACAGACCACGGGCTGACAGAACTTCACCTA